>JAGXJF010005749.1:0-97270 GCA_019208055.1 Stipa capillata | reverse complement strand
TCTGTACAAATAATGCAAGACGGTTACCAAACGTTTGGCGCATAAGCCGTCTGCACCACTGTGCACAGCATACAGTCCAGACGTGGCATCGCCCAGATCAGCTTGGTACCGTCTGCACTATTTGTACAGACGGTCCTCAGTTTGGTGCGCCGTCCGGGACTAATAATAAATACGAGTCCAGACGGCTCCCAACTGGTACCGTCTATCTGCACTATTTGTACCGATCGTACCAGGTGGGTAGCCGCCTGCACTAACCAGTACAGTACAGACGTGTCGCCCAGTTGGGAGCCGCTCTGTATCTATTTTTACAGATAGCAGTTCCCACGCTGGAGCCGTCTGTACTAATGTAGTCGGTCACCGTCCCTCACTCCCACTAGTGGTGACCGTCACTCACGCCCGCTAGCTACTCACTCGTCGGCATCTCGCAGACCGCCTCGCAAACGCGCCGCCGCCACACGAGCTCGTGCCGCCCAGCGCACGTCGTACCTCACACCCAGCTGCCAGCCGGACCTCCCGCCGTACGCTCTGCCGCCGCCTTAGCCTGCCGTATGCCGCTAGGCGCCCCCGAAAGCTTCCCCGACCGCCGTGGCCGTGGCTCTCCACCTCACCGCCGCCGCCTGCCTCGCTCCGCCGTCCTCCCGTAGATGAAGTCCGCAAGGCCGCGCACCGTCCACGTCACTCGCCGCGGTCGCCCGCCGCACCGCCGAGTTGCCGCCGGCGAGCTCGGCGGCGTCCCGGTCCGACCGCTCGGACTCAGCATCGACTTAATGAAAAAAAATTCAAAACAATAAAACAAAACCAGTGTGGACCCGACCTTCGTCAGAATATCTTACTATTTATTATTTATTTATTTATTACTTTTTACTGAGGACCAGCTCAAAAAGAGTATTTAAAAAGTAAATCTTATAAAATTCATAGAAAAATCATAGTTAGTCAGAATCAATGCAAATAATGATATCAAAATGTTCAGAAACAAATAGATCTACGCAATTATGTCATTTTGAAAATAACAAAATATTTCGTGTTTGCATTGTAGATTAAATTGACTAACAAACTCAAATTAGGTTTCCGGCAACCGCAGAGCATTAGATGTTCGCGATATTTTGAGCGTGCCGGAACTCCGATGAAAATTGATTCTATTTGCAATAGTCGCTTATTTTATGTCACTCTATTCGAGTGACATGCATTCATCTCAGGCCGATGTTCCGCATTGATATTTATGTTTGTACCCTTAAACCCTTAAACTGCAGTACGACTTTTCGCTAGATAAGCGCCTTGTTTCGGCGATGAGAGCTAGGTCGCTTTCTTTTATATTAGGTCAATCTAACACTACTTTCCTGGGGTTGTGTGCAGCGCGTGTCAGCTTGATGATCAGGGTGTGGATGTACGGCTTCTCGTACGAACCAAGCGTACCTTGACGGTGTGACGAATTTTCTGATAGTAGTTGCCGAGGATGATATGGGTTGAAGAAGGTGTTGAATCTATATATATTGTCCTTGTTGCGACTGTAGAAATGAGAGATCATTCTCGTGACAGCAATCTCAGCGCTACAGATCCCAGCGCAACTTGATATTAGTGGGCATTCAAACGGACTACGCGTGTTGGACCAAACATGGTGAAGAGCAGAACATGTCACAGGAAAGACTCTTGGCATCGTCGAAGAACCCGAAGTCAACGAAAGGAAGAGAACACTGTGGGACTGAAGTCGTTGCAGATGCGATGATTGCGTGGCCAGCCACGAGGAAGCTAGGTGCAGACGATGACTGTGGTGGCGGCAGAGGACGATGATAGTGTGTGTTGGATCACGAATGCTGCGCGATGCCGACGTGACGTTTTGTAATACTGTAGATAAGACCTACACAGTTCATGTACTTGGATTGAGGACTCAGAGAAACCGTTCTGTTTCCTGTGTTTGCAAGCACCGAAATACACAAAGCTGTGCAGTGCCGTTGCTCTGGATGCACTGCTCCAACTGCAAGCCTCAGCCATGTTGTGTCAGACAGAATTTCTACAGGCGCATCGTCTAGGTCTCACTCTCCGAGATGCTGTCCGGATGGTACGAGTCTGCGCCAAGAAAACACGTCCGCGAGCAAGCAGGTGGTTTGTCCCTGGGTATGGTGAGGTAGAAGAGAGGATACATGCAATGTCGGTAACGACTGTATCCTGTACCGTAATGAATTCTCGACACTTGCGTCATGTCCAGTGTGCTTAGCCTGCTCGTGACAACCGTAAGAGCCACCAGACGACAGAGCGATCTTCCATCGAGCCGAGAGAAAGGAATCCCCTGCTAAGGTGTGTGGTACCTGCCCGTAATTCCTCCGCGTCCTTACAGCGGTTGTTCGCTGAACTGCCAAAGAGGCCAAATTGTGTGCTGAGCACTCGGAGGACCGTAAGAAAGATGGAAGCTAAGACACCCTGCCGATTCCGCGCAGTGGAAAACATCGACATGATCTTCGAAACTTCGGTGCAGAGCGAGAATATAAGGTTCGCGTTGAGCACGTGGAATGAATCCTTTCGGCAACATGAGCAGCCGGCACAGCACTTGGCCAGTTGCTCTTAGTATGTACAACCTACCACCTTGGCTGTGTATGAGCGGAAGTACATCATGATGTCACTGCTTATCCAAGGGCCGAAGCAAACCTGGGAACGATATTGACGTCTACCTAAGACCTTTGGTGGAAGATCTGAACACTGTGGACGAAGGGGTGCAGTATGGGATGCGTACAAACAAGAGAACTTCACCCTACACGCCATGTTGTTCTGCACGGTCAATGATTTTGCCTGCCCTACGCAACCTTTCGGGCCAGAGTAAAGAGCCAGACAAGGCTTGCCCTCAGTGCTTGGATGTACGGCGAGTAGGTGGCTGGCCCACTCCCGTAGACGGTGTTCATGCGCCACCGTAGGTTCCTTAAGAGGAATCACCCGTACCGCAACATGAGGACCAATTTGACGGACGAGGAGAGAGCTTTATGTCCAAGGCATTACAGCGGGCAGAGGTGTACGATATGGTTAAGGATATCGACGTTGTCCTTGGAAAGAGTGGTAAAAAAGCGAGGCCAGCGGCATGTGGAAGAAGAAAATCAATAGTTTGGGAGTTATCCTACTGGCAGCACCTTGAAGTTCGCCACTGCATCGACGTTATGCACGTAGAGAAGAACGTGTGTGACAGCCTGATTGGCCTCTTACTCAATATTCCAGGGAGACGAAGGACGGGCCTCAACGCACGCCTCGACTTAGTAGACAGTGAAGATCAGGCCCGAGTTGGCTACCTGAGCCCTCCCAACAAGGCAGAACAAGGCTTCCTCCGGCCTGCTATAACCTGAAAAAGCCGAGAGGACCGAAACTATGCCGGTGCTTGCAGGTGTGAAAGTTCCGTCCGGTTACTCCGCCAACATCTCGAAACTTGTTTCGATGGAAGATCTAAAATTGTTCGGCATGAAGTCCCACGATTGCCATGTGTTGATGACACAGATGCTTCCTGTTGCAATCCGAAATATCCAGCCGAGCTATCTCCGAGACACAATCACTAGGCTGTGCTATCTTCTTCAACACAATCTCTCAGAAGGTCATCGATCCCGAAGCACTAGATGTGTTGCAGGCCGCTCTGGTGAAGACATTATGTCATCTTGAGATGTACTTTCCTCCGTCGTTTTTTGATATCATGGTCGCATGTTACCGTCCACCTCGTGAGAGAGATAAAGATCTGTGGACCGGTATTTCTAACGCCAGATGTACCCGTTTGAGCGGTACATGGGAATTCTCAAGCAGTACGTACGAAATAGATCTCGTCCAGAGGGCAGCATCATCGAAGGTTACACAACCGAAGAGGTGGTCGAGTTCTGTGTCGATTACATGGACCAGCTCAAACAGATAGGTGTGCCTACGTCCTCGCCAGCGAGGGGAGACTGGATGGCAAAGGGACCATAGGATAAGGAAAACACTCATCCCTGTACTACGCGTCGTTATCTCAAGCCCATTTCGCAGTCTTGCAACACATGACTGAAGTTGCCCGTATATCAACATGCATAAGGACGAGCTGCGCAGAGAGAATCCAGGCCGTACGGAGGCTTGGCTTACCAGACAGCACAACCGCAGCTTTCAACAACTGGTTTCGGGTTCGAAGTGCTAATAGTACAACAGAGGAGAATATTGGCTGGTTGGCCAGATGGCCAAGTCACACGATCCTGAAATTTGAAGCCTACGACATAAATGGGTACACCTTTTATACCAGAGCACAGGATACGAAGAGCACGGTACAAAACAGCGGTGGTCCGCATAGATGCCTTCCAGGACAAAACGTGGTGTGTGTGCGTACTACGGGGTACATTGAGGAGATCTGGGACTCGACTATGTACGTTTCAGGATCCCCCTCTTCCGGTGCGTTGGGTCGCACTCTCAGTGTTAGGTCGACAAGTACGGCATGACTACAGTGGACCTCGAACGTGCCGCATACAAGAGGACACCATTCGTACTCGCTAAACAAGCTACTCAGGTCTTTTATGTCCAAGACCCGGCAAATCAGAACTTCACGTAGTCCTTCAGGGAAAGAAGGATTGTCGGAGTGAGAATGTCGTGGACGAGGAAGAGTACAATCAATTTGATGAGTACCCTCCTGGAGACGGCATCGCGCTCAACGAAGAACAACTACCGTTCGGTGGCCACCTGCTATCTGCGCGTCGATCATCAAGAAGGGGCTGGTTGTTAAAGGAGATTAGGTTATTTCTATGATCGAACCCGATTGTTATGTATCGTCACCAGGGTTTTTTGTATGAACTATATGTAATAAAAATATGAAATAGTTGTACCCATGAAATTGTACATATGAAAATATGAATTTATAAAAAAGTTCAACTCCGTTTGGAGTCATATGAAGTTTTTTATGAATTTTACAAGTTTAGAAGGCATTTTTTTGCATTCAATTTTATGAGTTCCCAATGAAGAGAGTAATATAAAACCTTAGTTTACTACACATTATTACTGCCTTTAAATGCAACATGAAATTTAGCAGATGGTTAAAAAGATGAACTCAGCATGAGATTCAATGTATGCCATGCGCTAGAGGATTCGAACCTGCAACTAACGCAACTGGAATCAGGTTATCGATTCGGAGTCCCGGACGCTTGACTTATCGCGATCCGAAGCTTCCGGCTAATCGGGGAAACCCTAATGGAGTTTTAGCAATTTTTCTTTTTCCTAACATGGATGAATATGATATGATTGAATAGATCGCATTTTTCTGAACATTTTGATATATTATTTGCATTTTCCTGAATTAGATGAATTTTCTATGAATTTTTACAAGATTTAAACCAATTTAAATCCTTTTTTTGTATTTTTCTCAGTAAAGAATAACAGAACTAAACAGTAAATACTTTTATCACCTACCCCATACCTAGCCTCAGAGAATGACAGGTGGGACCCTTGGTCAATTCGGGTCAAGATTGACCAAGACTATGACAAGGGGACCCACATGTCATAACACTCTCTTTTCTTTTCTTTAATTCTTTTTCCAATTTCTTATGTGCGGGGACCCACTTGCCATAGACACAGCTAAAGAGCTCAATTAACACACTGGTTAACTATTAACTTACTGCATGGATTACAAATAGCAATCACTAAGCAACTAAACATGCCCTAACCGAACTAATTAACCTAATTAGCTACCAGCTAACCAACTAACTAACTTAGCTAACAACTAACCAATCTGACTAACAACTAAATAACTAACCCTGGCTATTTACTAACCAACCTAACCACTGATTAACAGCCCTAACTAACAACTAACTACTCATCTAACCAATTACTAAACCAACTATCCCTAGCTAACTTAACTAATCAATCTAACTAGTAACTTAACTAATTTATAAAAAAAGTTCAACTCGTTTGGAGTTCATATGAAGTTTTTATGAATTTTACAAGTTTAAGGCATTTTTTGCATTCAATTTTATGAGTTCCCAATGAAGAGAGTAATATAAAACCTTAGTTTACTACACATTATTACTTGCCTTTAAATGCAACATGAATTTAAAAAAGGTAAAAAGATGAAAAAATGCCCGGCTACACTAGGGTTTTGGTTTCCGAAGCCTGCACCCAATCAAGCCCATCACAGGCGACATGGGCCGGAGCCCAAATCAAGCCCATCACAGGCGATCGGGCACAGGCCCGTACTGACCAGCGGCCCCAGTAGCCAGGGCGGACGATCGGACGAATATGCTCGGTTGAGAGAAGCTCGACAGCCGCCGCTCAAAGAACGGTATATAAACCGGTCGAAACCTCCGTAAACTAGCGAGGTGGGACTAAAGTCCCACCCCGCGTCGGCTCTGCACGGTGCATTAGTAGTCCAGACGGTTCTATAAAGGAAAGCGTCCGCACTAATTAGTGCAGACGGCTCCACATTGAGACCTGTCTGCACTAACGTTAGTGCGGACGGGTCCATATGGAGAAGCCGTCTTGCACTAATAAGTGTCCCGCCTACACTATTAGTACAGACGGTTCTCAATATGTAGCCGTCCGTCACTAATGTTAGTGCAGACAGTTCTCAATATGGAGCCGTCTGCACTAATGCGTGGGGGGCGCTTTCCAGTGGGAGAGGCGGAACGCTGAAGGTGGAAGGCGCGCGCGGGGGGTAACGGGCCCGCCCGAGGCGGCCCAACAGGCTTCGGCCTCCTTTCCTTTATAGATATTTTTCTTTTTCTTTTATACAGATTCATTCCTGCTGTCATTTATGTATAAATATTTGTCCAAAAATTATATGACTTTTTACAGGGGCCTTATAACATTATTTGGAACCTTCTGTAGAAGTTTGAGTTGATTTGGAGTTCATTTGAGTAGGGTTCTAGTTCAATAGCTAGGGTTTGACCTAATTCGATGATTTGAACTAGAGCTAGGTCCTATCCTTCTCCAAGAATTCTGAAATTTGGCATGAAGTTAATGTTCCCCTATTTATGTCCATCCCTGAAGTTTGGTGAATTTTTATACTCACTTTTGCTTGCCCATTTTCTATGATTTTCAGAAGTTTAAGTCATTTCTAGTAATAGATAACCCTATTTCTAGTAATAAATAACCTTGAAATTTTTTCTACCCTCAAATATATCCATTACATTGTTCCATGTCAAAATTTGGCATTTTTCGGGGTTCGTTTGCTATATTTAAGTCATTTAGTGCATTTCTACGCATTTTAGCGAATATAATTCCAATTTGAACTGCAAGTGCATGAAAAATTGGCAAAATTATGATGAAAATCCTATTTTGTGGTCTTTAGTCTATGTTTAGCCTTATCCAAGAAAAGGAAAGGAATTCCAAACATCAAGGTGCCGAGACTCGACCCCGAACATGGAGGTTATTGGTTTTTTAATCAGAAAAATGCAAACGAAGTCAGAAAAACATGAAACTTGGCATGGTGCCCTCATATGGCATCAATATGCTGTGGTAAAAATTTGAGAAAGGTTTTTGCAAAAGTTGTGACGTATACTACTTAGAAACCCCAAGATCTCCGAGGAAGAATCTAGGTTTTGAGAGGGAACGGGTCAGATTTGAAGGCAAAGTGACGGTTGCTTCATCGTTAACCTTGAAATTTTTTCTACCCTCAAGATATACCATTACATGTTCCATGTCAAAATTTGGCATTTTTCGGGGTTCGTTTGCTATATTTAGTCATTTAGTGCATTTCTAGGCATTTAGCGAAAATATTCAAATTTGAACTGCAAGTGCATGAAAAAGTTTGGTAAAATTGGGTGTGAAAAATCCTAATGGTAGTCTTTAGTCTATGTTTAGGCCTTACCCAAGAAAAGGAAAGGAATTCCAAACATCAAGGTGCCGGAGACTCGACCCCGAACATGGAGGTTTATTGGTTTTTTAATTCCAAAAATGTAAACGAAGTCAGAAAAAACATGAACTTTCATTGCTTCATCATGATGACACCTAGAGGCTATGGTAAAATTTGAGAAGGTTTAGCAAAGAAAATGCCATTAAATGCAACATGAAATAAAAATCTGTAAAAAAGGAAAAAAACAAGCCTACCACTGGGTTTTGTGTTTCCAAAGCCTGCACCCGAATCAAGCCCATGACAGGCGACATGGGCCGAAGCCCAAATCAAGCCCATCACAGGCGACTCGGGCACAGGTCCGTACTGACCAGCGGCCCAGTGGCCTGGCGGAGGATCTGACAAATATGCTCAATTGAGAGAACTCGACAGGACCCGCTCAAGAACGGTATATAACCGGTCGATGCCTTCGTAAACTAGCGAGGTGGGACTAAAAGTCCCACCCCGCGTCGGCTCTGCACGGTCCACTAATAGTCCAGACGGTTCTATATTGGAAAGCGTCCGCACTAATTAGTGCAGACGGCTCCATATTAGACCTGTCTGCACTAACGTTAGTGCGGACGGCTCCACATTGAGAACCGTCGGCACTAATGTAGCAGGGCCCCTGCTACATTAGTGCGAGACGGTCCTCCATGTGGAGCCGTCCGCACTAACGTTAGTGCGGACGGCTTCATATTGCGAACCGTCTGCACTAATGTAGCAGGGTCCCGCCTGCAACATAAGTGCGGACGGCTCCATATTGAGAACCGTCTGCACTAACGTTAGTGCGGACGGGTCCATATGGAGACCGTCTGCACTGTTAGTCGACCGTCTGTATTGCGACCGTCTGGACTACCTTCTATAATAATCCCCTCTTTCGACAGCCGCCCTCCAGTTTCAAAATTTTCGCTAAGTCCCTAGCCCTATCTTCCGAGCTCCCGCCGCCTCCGACTTCCCGCCGCCCCGAGCTCCCCGCCGCCCCCGAGCTCCCCGCCGTCCGACGAGCTCTCCGCCCCCGAAGCCCTCAGGCAGTCGCCGCCGCCGCCCCCGAGCTCCCCGCCCCAAGCTCCCCGCCGCCCCCGCAGCTCCCGAGCGCCGAGCACTCCACGAGCTCCCCCGACTGCCTCCTCCTATCACCTCCTCCGAGCTCCCTGACGCCGGCCTCGCCGACGACCCCCGAGCTCGTCGTCCTCCTCCCCAACGCTCCAGATCTCGAAGGTAGTAGGGTCCCCGAGCACCTCCTAGCTCCTCCCTGCATGTTCTTGTTTTCTTTGTTTTTTGCAAGCTACCTCTGGAGAGATCAAACACGAAGACAGCAAGGAATCATAAGGAGAGCAAAGAGGGGAATGGATTAGAAGGGTAGGCTGAAGGTCACGATGGGCAAGGGAGGACAGTGGCCTGAGATGGAAGCTCGGGACAGTGACAGGGGAGAAAGAAATGAAGACAAAGAGAGGAAATTTGGAGATTTCTGTGATATTATCTCTCTATGTCTCAAAGAAATGATATTTTAATCATAAATACTTTGTGGATTTATCTGTAATCATGATCTGATCCATCCATGTGGATGGCAGCTAGAGATTGGGTTTTGGAGTTGACAGTGTATAGATGACAAGAACATGTTTACTTAGATAGTTTGGATTATCACTTACATATATTTGGCTGCATGCATTAGATAGTTGATAATTTTATGTTTGTTAGAAAGTGTTGAAATGTCCAGTGTATAAGGTTTATTTTGATTAGTCAAGTTGGTAGTGTTAAATTGCTTCTAAGTTCTATGTGTTCAGTTTGGACTAAGTGTCATGCCTTTCCAACTTGATTGATTTGCTAGGGGATACAACCATGTACTGATGTGTGATCAAGCCTTCAAACTCTGAGCATTATAACGTGTGAAAGTATATAAATCGGCTGCGTACGAATGTATAGATTTGTCTTTTACAATTCCTTTATAATAAGCATGTTTAGTATTATTAGATTTGTCTTTCTGTTTTTCTTACAGTTTGTACCTTTTATCATATTACTTAGAAATCATAATCAAAGTTTAGATTGGAGATTGCGAAAAGTAAAAAAATAACCTACACTTATGTATAGAGACAGTTTTTTTATACAATATACATAATTGAGAGGAGAGGTATATATTGTACAAAATATTTATTGGTATATGCAATCAAAAAAGAGACTAGAGTGAGCACCGTAAACAAAGCTCAGGCCGCAAATGGAGCAAAGAGAATATGATGAAATTTAAAACATCGAGAAGATACAAAGGACAATATTTCGTGATGATTAAGAGAACAGTTTATGCAATTAAGAGGATCGCGGACTTAAGTTATGCACTAAGGTCAAGTGTATCGCGGACAGATGATTAAGACAAATAACTGAGTATAAATTGAAGGAGATACGAGATGTAGAAGAAAAAACGAGAAAGAAGTAAACAGATAGTACATTTAGATTTAAAGAGTATCGGAGAGTGAAGCAAAGTCGGAGGCAAACACATATATAACTCATGTAGCCCTCATGTATAAAAGAGTTCAGGAAGATATTTATGATGAGATTACGGACATTAGCACTATTTACGAAGTTGTTGTACTATGTATCTCATTGTTGTTTAATTCACAAGAATGTGTCTTTATATGAAAATGTCTACAATCTAGTCGTGTACCGCATATCTGAATTTTTCGTCTTTTGAAGATGGCGTCCGGAGGAGATGAACGTGAACAGCCGGTGGCCTCTTCTCCCCGACAAGACGAGCCGCACGTGTCTCCTCAACCGGCTCAACCGCCTCTACCGATGCCCTCTGAACCTGCAGAAGCCTCGTCTCGTGAGCAAACCGAAGAATCGTGGTGGGCAGAAGCGAAAGCGAGGTGGCCGAGGCAAAAATAAAATGCTACGGGTCACTCACGATAACTCAAGTCAGTGCTGAGGGTGTGCCCGTATTGCCTCAGCAGGCTCAGGCGGCATTCCGTAGAGCGTGCGCGTCACTGGCGAGGAAAAGATCCCGATAACGTACGCCAGCTGGCCGTCAGTGCCGGATCACGAGAAGAGTTCCTGTGGAACACCATCCAAGGACAGTTCGACTTCCCGGAAGGTACCGAGCAGGCCGTGGAAAGACAGGCAAAAGCGAAGATGGGCAAAGCGTGGAAGACCTTCAAGAGCGAGCTGTACAACACGTACGTCAAGAACGATATTATGCCCTACAGGCAGGACCCGAACACTTACGGGTACCTGGAGGATCAATGGGCGGAATTCGTGGAGAGGTGCACGTCGGAGGAATTCGTGCAGAAGAGCCAGGCAAACAGGGCCCGTCAGGCATGCAACGTTCACCCCCACAGGCTTGGAAGCGGGGGGTACGCGCGCAAAGAGCTGGAATGGAGAACAGAGGACGAGCGGGCGTCTCAGGAGAGTCGCGACACCCCGTTCTCCCAGATCCCAGAGAGGCGGGCCCGGAACTGGTTTCGCGCGAGGGCCAACATCTCGGCTGATGGCACCGTCGCCTTCAACAAGCCCGAAACCGTCCAAGTGGCTGAAAACATCATGCGACTATCAGAACAATCCGCCCAAGGAACTTTCCAAACAGCCAGGGAGAAGGACATACTAACCTCGGCTCTGGGAAACAAAGAGCACCCGGGTCGAACGCGTGGCCTAGGGGTGACGGTTCCATGGAAGCTGGGATTCCCGGACGATGCGGGACAGTACAGGAGTCGGAGGAGAACAAAAGCAGAGCGCGAGGCAGCCGAGCGTGAACGGATGAAGCAAGAGCTGATGGATGAAATATTTGCAGGCCTACAAGAGAGGATCGATGCAAGGGTCGAAGAACGGGTACGGCAGATAAGGCAGGAGGATGCAGCCGCCGGGGTCGAACGCAGCCCCGCAGCCTCATCCCCACATGGTCGGCGCCGAGTAGCTGCGCATCCGTGGAAAACGAGAATGCCGAAGACGTGGAAGAACAATCCCCACCGCAGCACGTTCGAGATGACGACCGCGCCGACGACTTACCTAATTTCGACCCTATTCTGCCTGAACACGTCAATGAAAGATTCCCTCTCGACGAGATAGCGGTGCAACCAAGTGCAAACTCCTCGTGCCCAGCAGTTTGGCCCCGGTGACATGCTTGAGGCTGGCCAGGGTTAGTAGTTTCCACCTTCAGAAAGCACGATGACGGTGCACGGAGTTCCGCTAGCGGCGGATAAAGCTAAGGTGGCAGTGGACATGGTGCATGCGAATTGCAGATCCTTCAAACTTCCTGTACCGCCGGAGGACGACGTCACGACACTGGGGCAGGCCATCCACACGTTCATCCAGGGGCCGAAGAAGTACATTTCCCTAGTTGCCCCTCCACCTCCTCCACGGCCGCTGTCTCCGGTGCATTACGGTAAAGATTTCTCAATCCGTCCTCCTCCACCGAAGGTGAAATCCGCTTCAGCACGATCTCAGCAATCTAGCCAGATCTAGCCAACAGGCTGCCAAAACAGCTCCTCAAGCTCAGCGTAGGGCCACCAGAAATAGCACAAAGTTGGCTAAGGGCAAAGAGGTAGACGAAGAACCCGAGATAAAAAAACTACACGGAACGGCAAGCCGCTAGTGACACGGGCGGCGTTAGAGCGACTTGGCTGGGCAGCCACGATTTTGCACGATTATTACATGAAGAGGTCCAACGAGGAGACAGAGCTTCCTCAGAATATCTGCGCCGCGTACAAGCGGCAACATTTCCTTCATGCAAGTGGAACCTTTACCATTGAGTTCTCGGATTTATCAGACCTCTACCGTCATGACGCCCTCGATGCCAGCCTATTAAGATGCTGGACACTGTAAGTGTTCTCAATCACTGTTAAGCTAAATGAATTGCCTAACTTATTGATACGCTCTTTCAATGACATTACTTTTATGTGCAGACATATGATTCAAGAGGCTAGGATAGATAACCCTAATATCGGATTCCTCGATCCGGGAGTGGTCATATGCACAATGGTCCAATTCCAGCCGAACGAGGTGGAGGATTACATTTCGGACGCCATGCTCGTTCAGTGTACTAAGCACGCCATTCTTCTACCGTACAACTATGGCTTCCATTGGATGCTCGTCGGCCTCGAGCCAGAACGTCTACATGCCACGTACTTCGACTCTAGGGACTACCCACCAGAGAAGTACGCAGATTTGACGACGGTGCTCAACGGGGCGTTCAAGAAATATGTTGCCAAGGGCGGGCTTGTGAAAACAACAAAAACTGAACCTACCCACCGATTTCATTTCCCGGTAATAATTCCTCCCTCGCCCAAGAATAATCACCTCGCACGTTCTAATATGTATTCGGTAAAACTAAATTACCCTGCAAGTAACCATGATTTCTACAGTGCCACAAGCAGCCGCCGGGCAGCAATCTCTGTGGATACTATGTGGCGACATATATGATGCAGATCGTTGGCTCTAGTCCGGTAGATCTGGAGGTTAGTGTCATTACACTATATGTAGTTCCATTTTTCATCGTTCGGACGTCGTGCCTAACCTAGCTATTTAATTTCCTTGTGCAGACTTTGAAGTTCCCTACAGATGAGCTCGACACGAGGCGTCTCGATTGTTCAAAAACGGTTAATAGCTTTCATATTTAGAGAGGTGTTGAAGGAGACCGGAGAGTTCCATTGTCCTCAAATTGCTCCTCAATGACTTGAGAGTTTTTTAACTAACAATGCATGTAAATGACTTTGTGGTTGTCGAGAATGATCTTTTAAGTTTACTTCTGAATGTTATGTCTAAGATCAGTGATTACATTGTGTGTCTGTGTATGCTATGCCCGTGATTGATCACTTTGTTTCTAGCGTTTTCACTGCCGCACGGCATCGGTTACACTGCCGCACGGCTGCTGCGACCAGCGGAAACGGTAGTTTCGCTGCCGCGGCAGCAGGCGGCAGCAACGTCACCCTGCCGCACTGCTGCCGCAGCGGTAGCAGAAAACCTCTGTTTTCCGCTGCCGTGGCAGCAGGCGGTAGCACTGTCGCCCCTGCCGCACTGCTGCCGTGGCAGCGGAATAAGTTATTTCCGCTGCCGAGGCAGCAGGCGGCCGCAACGTCGCCTTGCCGCACGGCTGCCGCGGCAGCCGAAACGTCCGTTTCAGCTGCCGTGGCAGCAGGGCGGCACTACCGTAGCCCTGCAGCACTGCTGCCGCGGGACAGCGGAATCAGCCATTTCACTGCCGCGGCAGCAGGCCGCCTTGCCGCACGGCTTGCCGCGGCAGCCGAAACGTCCGTTTCAGCTGCGTGGCAGCAGGCGGCACTACCGTAGCCCTGCAGCACTGCTGCCGCGACAGCGGAATCAGCCATTTCCGCTGCCGCGGCAGCAGGCCGCCTTGCCGCACGGCTGTCGCCGCAGCCGAAACGTCCGTTTCAGCTGCCGTGGCAGCAGGCGGCACTACCGTAGCCCTGCAGCACTGCTGCCGCGACAGCGGAATCAGCATTTTCCGCTGCCGCGGCACCAGGCGGCAGCATGGCGCCTTGCCGCACTGCTACCGCAGGCAGCAGAAACAGGTAGTTTCTGCTGCCGCCCGCAGCAACGTTCTCCTAACACAAGCATTGTGCAGACGGTTCCCAGGGGTAGAACCGTCTGTACAATGAATTTATGCAGACGGTTCTGACAATGGAACCGTCTGTACAAATGCTTTTGAAGTACTGTTCTATGCATTTGTGCAGACGGTTTTGATGTTGGGAGCCGTCTGTACAAATGCCTCGGAGGCACTGTGCCAGATAGTAGTACAGACGGCTCATGTGTGGAGCCGTCTGTACTACGTGTTTGTACAGACGGTTCAATAACCGTCTGGACAAAGTTCATTTGTCCAGACTGTTTCGTCCAGACGGTTCGGAAAACTGTCCCGCCCGGTGTTTCCGAAACCGTCTGGACAAATGAATTCTGTAGTAGTGAATAAGAATAGAAGAAGGAGGAGGAGGAGGAAGAGGAGGAGGGGGTTATTTGAACAGAGAAATTCAGCGAAGTAATGCTATTAGGACAAAATGATATTGGAGTTCTGGCACAAGCAGTGTGAAGTTATATATATGAGCATTTATAACATTTACAATCATACAATGTGAAGCTCGTGAACAATATACAGTATTCAAATGGGAAAAAAAATCGAGAACTTGCTCCATGTTTCAAAGTGGCAGTACCAAATTGCACTATATATATCTGATAGTATTGGTGTCGCAACTTGCCAAAAATAGAAATGCAAGGTGATAATAATTTGCACAAGTTCTAGTAGAGGTCTTAAACTGTCGAAAGTAAGTTAAAAAGTTCCCCTTTCCCGAACCCTCTCGTTGCTACAGGTGAGAGCGGAGAAAAAGGGGCGTTTGGGGTTTTTCGCCTCCTCCCTCCGGCGAGTTCGCCGGTCCGCCTCGTCTCCGGCGACCAGCTTGGTCCCGTGAGGCGGGCCGGACCCTCGGCTCGCTGGGGGGTGGTTTGCTTCGTCTTGTTTTGTGCAGGTCTGGTTTCCATCCGGCGGTTGCGAGGCGATGGAGGCGCCGCCGGTGAGGAATAAAGTCTCCCCGCCTCGTCCTCGCTCCGGTGGTGCGCTGCGCCATCGGGAGGCGTGTGGTGTTTTTTGGTTTGTTGCTAGGTTTCCTCGTCCGGCGTCTTTTCCGGCGAGCTTTCGTGCCTGAATCTGCGGTGGAGTTCGGCGGCTCATCGGCGGCGGCTTCGTCTCCAGGGCGCCGGTTCTTCGGAGCACGTGACCGGGGACTTCCCGGATGTCTGCGTCCGCAAAAAAGGTTTGGACGGCTCCGGTTCGGGAGCGGCAGCTCCGGCGTTTCGCCCTCGGCTCGCTCTGGCAGCGGTGGTCGCCGGCGGGTCCAAGGGCCTCTTTGTAATTTTTTTTGCTTTGGGGTCCTTGTACTTCTGATGATCTGCTGAATGAATCCAGGTGCTTTTCACAAAACTGTCGAAAGTAGTATGGTTAGGAATCTAAGTTCCTTAATAAATACTCATTCGATTCGTAATTACATATTATTTTAGATATGGTCATAGTCTTCAGCAATACAACTTTGATCATTATTTTACACATGAATATACTAATAAAAGATTATAAGATTAAGGTATTATAAAAATATCTTCCATAATAAATCTAATGATGTTATTTTTACCAGAATAATTTAAATAATTTTGTATATATTACTAGTCAAAGTTAGAAAATTTTGAGTGCATACTCTTTAAAACGTCACATTTTCGAACGGAGGTAGCATGTGTAGACTTCAGTACAACAAGTAATTCAACAATTTTCTTCTTTTTTAAGAGGACAGTGTAATTTGGATTTTAGAGAGGTCAGGGCCATTCGATTGTAATATCTAAATCAACACAATTTCGATATGGCACCAAGATTCCGCAACACAACAACAAAACACCAATAGGCAGGGCGAATATCTCGTATGGTCCACGGAGGCACGAACACGACGCGCAGAAGGCTCAAGTACTGCATCGAATCTATATCTCTCCTGATCTCTGATCAGGTGCGTCGCATGGACACGACGCACAGGGGCCGCAGGTTGGATCTCTCGTGATCTGTCACATGGTATGTATGCTTCTGATAAGAGACCATTTTCAGCTGAAAAAGGAGGGAGCAGACATGCAGGAACCATCCTCCTCCTACCTTATCCCCCTCCTTTTTCTCTCTAGCTAGCTACCAGCTTAATGCTCAAATTGGTCACACATAACATAATTATTAAGTTTGGATAACTGATAACTCTTGCCCCACAAATTGGCCAACACATACATGTACACCAGTCACCAGATGATGAGGAAGAGAGCTAGCTGCTGGGCCCCGGTGGAATAATTAGAAAGAGTCAAGCATATGTATACACATATGTCAAATACATACATGCATATATATCTTTCAGTGGCCACCTTTTATTGGTTCTGCTCCAATAAGCCTCTAACACCGTAGCTTTTGGTGATTTGCTCTTACACTGATCTGATCATGACAAGGTGGGTGCCATCTATCCACATGCACCTTTTCTCCCCACTCTTTGAGTAGTGAGTAATCTCCTAGAACAACTACTACAACGCTCACCAGGAAGTTGTGAGTTGTGACTGCTCCTTAGCCTAATCATTGCCCCAAAATTTGTGCCATCTACCCAATTTATTTTTATTTCTGTTTTCGATCTAGTTGCACATTTGTGCAACTTTAGGTTTAATTTCCTTTTTTTCTTTTGTTTCTTTGTTATTTATTTATTTTTGTTTTGTATAGCCATCAGATTGACATTCAAAGACTAATCTTTGTTGATTGAGATTTTAAAAAATATGAGTCAGACCTAGCAATATACATACCGTTTCTTTTAGTAGCTGAATGCACTACCAAAAACAGAACTTTCCCTCTGCGACGACCATTTTCCTGCGTCGCCCGCAACCAGTCCACAGGAAAATGAATTTCCTTGATGGGTGCTACTTACTCCAAGAGGAATAAGGTTAATTTTCATGTTGGTCAGGCATTTGTTATTTCTACGTCAGGCTATAGGCCTGATGCTTATTGCCTGACAACCCTCCAGGAAAGCAATTCTTGTCCAGTTTTTTGTCATAGCGCACAAGGTTTCCGGCGGAGGGAAGGAGTTCAATTCTGGTAGTGATATGCATGTGTGCTACGAAAGTGATAAAAAAAATCCAATCAAATCAATCTCCACGTAGATCTAATGGCCACGAGAACTATCTTAGACCTGAGAAAATTATAACTACAAATAGCATACAAAATGAGCATATTACATATCTTGAAACCCCAAAACAAGATGTTGGAGATCATAGATAGATTGTTCCATTTATTACCAAGTTAATTTTAGTGAAAGAGAGGTGGGCTCAAGAGTTAACATACTATCATGACATCATCACCAACTCCAATATTAACTTAAAAAAAAGAAATCATGACTTACGTTTTTCATATACGATTTGTCACGAGTAACTAGTAATTAACTTTGAAATTGCCTAGAATCGTTTCTCATTGCTTGGTATAAGTTGATGTGAATTTGCACTCTCGTTATCTAACCCCCACACTGTTCATGAGGAAATGCAAATTACTAGTGGTGAGTGCGCGTGGTCGTTCTTGGTAACTTTTCTCTTTAATTTGAGTAAATCACACCAACAGTCCAGGAACTTGGGAGATGGGAGCATCCTAGTCCAGGAACTCCGAAAATACTGATCTGGGTCCATGAAGTTGCTTAATGAAGCAATTTTCGTCCTAATGACGAAAATTTTACAAATACATCCTTCTAATCTTCTCTTCTTCATCTTTTTAGTCCTCAGCAATTTACTCAATGAAGAAAAAGAAAAAAAATCAAAAAAATCCGTGCTTGCAAAAGCATCCTGCTCTCCCCTCTCCATCTCTCCATCCAGGCCACCGCTCGGTTCGCCCTCCTACGCCATCGCCGCTTGGTTATCTGTGGCCACCGCCCACAGCAGGTGGCCGCT
The DNA here is from genome assembly GCA_019208055.1 of Stipa capillata. NCBI lineage: Eukaryota > Viridiplantae > Streptophyta > Magnoliopsida > Poales > Poaceae > Stipa > Stipa capillata. The sequence goes on along the minus strand of JAGXJF010005749.1, from coordinate 79,047 downwards.
GCTCGGTCCTCCCCTCGGTTCTCCATCCAGGCGCGCCGCGCCTCGATTCGCCCCCCTGCGCCGCCGCCGCCGCTCGGTTTTGGCCCCTTGCTCCGCTCGGTCCTCCTTCTCTCGGGGCCGACGCAGACGCCTCCGCTCCCCCGCTCCGCTCAGTCCTCCTCCTCTCGGTGCCAAGGCCGCCGCCGACCCCAAGGTTAGCTACTCCCGCAAGAGCTGCCGCTGCCGCTGCTGGTGCCGACGCCGCCTGCTGCACGATGGCGCCGCCGAGGGACTCCCCGTAGAGGAAGCAGGGCAGCGGCGATGGGTAGTCGGCGCGGAACGGGGCGAAGGAGGCCTGCCGGCCCCGCCCTTGCGTGGCTCGCCGTCGCCGTCCCCTCGCGTGGCTCGCCGCCGGCCCACTTCAGCCTATCCAGTGGCGGGTGGAGGCAGCGGATTGGGGGGCAGCTGACCGGCGGCCTGACTGGAATGGCGCGACCGGCGGTGAGACGTGGCACTACGCGGGGAGGAGTGTGGCCCGGGGCGGCGACAGAGGCGGGCTGGGCAGAGGCCACGTGCAGCTTGGCTGGCCAGCGGCGTAGAGGAGCGGTGCAGGCCGGGCGGCGCTTGGAGGAGGAGAGACGGGGAGCGGCAACTGACCTCGCCGACGACAATGCCCGCAGGCGGCGGTGTCCGCCGGTAGCGGCGCATCAAAGGAGGTGACGGCGCCATTTCCATGTGCGGTGGCTTCAATCGGGATGAGCCCGAGTGGGGAGATGGGAGCGCCTCGGGCGGGAGAGGTACAAGGCGGGGATGGGGAGCTGTGAGGTGAGCTGACCAGAGAAGAGGGGCGGCCGGCGACAGACTTCCCCACGGCGGCGACGAAGAAATTGGGGGAGGCGGCGACGCTGAGGTAAGCGGGGCGGCAAGCTTGCTGTGGTGGGCGGGGTAGCTAAGCGGAGAAGAGGAGAGTCGCGGTGCAGCGGTAGAGTCGAGGCCGCCAGTGGCAATCGGGCCTCACCGGCGGGAGCAATGCGGTGAACCGGCATGGTGAGCTGAGAGAGACAGCAGCGTGCGGGGAGGATAAGGATTGGGGAGGCCGACTGCCCCCCATTCCTTTATCCATTCTTTTTTCTCTTTGCTAAGGACTAAAAAGATGAATAAGAGAAGAATAGAAGGACGTATTTGTAAAATTATCGTCATTAGGATGAAATTTGTTTCAATTAAGCAACTTTATAGACCTAGATCAGTGTTTTTGGAGTTCCTAGACTAGGATGCTCCCACCTCCCAAGTTCCTGGACTGTTGGTGTAATTTACTCCTTTAATTTCATGAGGGCGATATGCCAGACATGGATTCATGTAGAGCGGAAATGCTGGTTGCCGCGCGGACGCGCGGCTGCAAGCTAGCCACCCACCGCCTGCAGCCAATTCAGAGTTTCAGACAGCCTGAAGAGGAAATGCAAACTAGTGGTTGGTGCTGATCACGGTCGTCGTTCCTGGCACTTTTCTATTCTTCACGAGAGTTAAATGGAGACATCACATATGGCTAACTGGTGGCGAGAGAGAGGTCAGGTTTCCATGCTTCCAGAATAGTGACTACTGAGAGAGGAAAATGAGTTAACGAGATCAATGGCACCGTTCATTGATCTGGATCTCTCGTAGATATTCGATGCATGCCCTAAGCATGCGCGCTGTTCAAGATGGTAAGTGCGTGAATCTATCTTATGTATTTACTATTTCTAAGTTATTTATGAAATTAATTATTTTTAAATCGACCAAGTTATATATTATTAAATTTAAAATTATATAAAAAACTATATACAATTTCAGGTCTAGAAATATACAACTGTGTAACTACCAAGTTACATATTTCTAAACCTAAAATTATATATAATTTTTAAAATAAATAACTATCAAATTTTCATTCATTAAAGAGTCAACGTCGGAATTAAAAATAAGAGTTCCTCACGTGACTGAGAAATAGAAGATCGATCTCTATATTCTATATATTTTGCACAGAAGTTGCAAATTCCTAAACAAGGTATCGACAGTAGATCAACAGTTACATTCCTCTCAAATATTCTATTCTCTCCAACCTTCTAAATATAATATTTCATTCTCTTTTAGCTCCTGTTTTAAATGAGTGAGGTCCAAATCCAATATCCTGTCATGACCTTTTTGGCAATTGGAAGGTATGCAAATGCAGATCGGTGCAACTGTTCATGGGTCTCCACATGATGTGCAGCCCATAGCCCCATAGGTCGGTATCTACCGGCATGTACCTCACGGCCACCAAATGGCGCCTGCTTCCACTTTGTGCACAAATATGCTGTATAATCGCCCTTTAAGGCCACTTTTTAATGTTAAAGTTTACTGTATATGGCAAAGAAATAGTGATATAGGAGTATGGCACATATATGTTAAAGTTCACTGCAAAAGTTTTCATGCACTTATTATTATCACTCTATGACTTCTGGGAACTTGGAAATGAGAGAGAGAGTGAGCGAGAGAGCGCGCGCGAAAGAGAGAGAATGCTATAGTAGTTGACTACTATGATACTATGTGAGTGATGCATGACCAGGATTTAGAGTCTAGATTGGAGGGCTTGCATTTGACAACTTGTCAGCATCAGCAGGGTAGATACTCTAGCTACTTTCACTGATTTCTTTGACAGAGATCGATCCTTTCCGCATGTGGAATAGAATGGTTGGAACAGCCTGCCCATATATATTTGCATGGGGTTGTACACAGGAAAATGGAGGACCAGGTGTGCAAAAGTAGAAAACGAAGCTAGGGACAGGGCTGTGCAAAAGGTGGGAGATGGGAACTAGAGGAGGAGATACAAAGGGAGGCTGCTTTTCTCAAGCATGGTAGGGGCGCTCCCTCCCTCCAAAAGAAGGGATCGATGGCACAGGAAGAAGACTATCATCATCCAGAAGAGCATATCATTAACTGATTGATCCATCCAACTAAAATTAACAAGCACACATACATGCGATGCTTGTTCTATCTTTCTCTCATGGCCGGTGTGCATGGAAAGCCCTATCCTTCTCATTGCAAGGTAATTTAGGGTCGTATGTGTGGTTGCCGCCATGGAATCTAGTTACTTATAGAAGTATTTACTAATGTTAGTATGATTTCAATGTTACAGCTTCGAAAAATATGGCTTCAACTAACTGCGTGATCTCCGAAATGTGGATTAAAACAGTGCTTTCAAGGTAAAATATGCAGTACCAAACAAAGATGAAGGCTCAATCTGGGGTAGCTGGGATGCGTTGTCATGTGCTTATATTTTAAGTTATTGTCAAAACGAAGTTGCAAAAAGTCCACCACTCTGCTCGAGAGGTCAAATTATGCGCACAAACATATATATTATTCAATGGTTACACTTCATATGTAACACAAGTTATATCCTTAAAAAGAAAAAAAAACAGCTAGCAACTTGCTCATTCTGTAAAAGCAGCTCAAACCTAGCGGAATTATCGTAATCCACCGCCAGACGAAAGTCTAAGTCGTTTCCGAGAGGCAACCATAGGACAGGAGGTGCTTATCTAGACCAGGCACTATGCTAGCTAGGTGAAGCTTATCACTGTTAGTTGAGGCAAAATTAAAGTCAGCTTTCGAACTTGATGGGAAAAGGTTCGAACTAAGTGCGTATATATTGGGATGGAAAGTGATGTATCTCCAAATCGGTCTTCCAAAGATTCTAGATACATACTATCTGAAATTATCGGTAGGTGCATTTGAGGATATAGGAACCTTTTTGCTAAATCATTGCAGGTTTCAACACAAGAATAATTTATTCTTGTTAAGATAAACATTGTGAACTAGTGATAAACTAAGACGAAGCTATACTCGCACGAGTACTTGAATGGCCCCAAGTTGTTTAATATTAACGCCGAGGGTACCGGTGAACCCAAACCCTAAACAGGGTAAACCCCAACCCGGTGACCTATGCCCAAAAGGCTCGACGACGACGATTGGAGCATGAATCACGAGATCAGAAGGTCAGTAACATCATAAGATTTCTTAAAACCTCAATTAGCTGCGAAACAGCTATCCTGTATTTTGGTTTTTTTCTCTTTGTGAATCAAAATTTAGTTATACTTTTACTTTTTGGATAAAGGAAGAGGTTTATTGCCTCCCGACCTCTGCATCAAAAAGATGCACACAACCAAAATAGTTGTTGTTTACAAAGAATTTTATCAAATGACATCAATTGTTAAAGATACACACAACCAAAATAGTTGTCGTTTATAAAGAATTTTGTCAAACGACATCAATTGTTAAAGATGCACACAACCAAAATAGTTGTCGTTTACAAAGAATTTTGTCAAACGACATCAATTGTAAAAATATTACATAACACTCAAAACTACAAGATGATCAAGTAATACATGGTCTATTACGCAACTGTCATTCATGTGGGGAAAATTCCTTGGCAACTGCCTCTAACTGCCGAACACCTATGACCATCCGCTCATTGTCCCCCGGAAGTTGCAAAAAGACCACAACTACAACCAGTTGATCACAAAAAGATAACCTGCAATGGAATTGAAAGTCTATTTTTATCAAACATTATATCATTTCGACACAACTAAATCGACCAACACACTGCGCTTCCATTCACTAGGATTTGGGCTTGCTTAGCCTCTCGTAACTCCGTTAGCCAATTCCCGAACAAATTTACTATACTCCAAGGCGGAGGAAGATTAAAAGCTAAGTATGTTGATCGTCAAGCAAGACGAACGAATTGGCAATTAAAAAAGAAGTGTTGTATTGTCTCCTCTTGATAACAAAAATATCATTGTTTGCTGCCTTGTCAATTTCTCTTCGCCAAATTATCTTTAGTAAGAATCACTCGTTGACAAAGATACCATAATCTTCAGCAGTAGTTTCAACTGCCATAACTGCATATGCCATATGTGATAGTGGCTACTAAGAACAAGAGATCGTATGAGAGCACTATACATAGACTGTATAGAGACGTATATCTACAGTTTACGGAGCAATAAAATTCTATCTTTATCTAATAAAACAGTTTTTTAAAGAAAAGGATACACATATTATCTTTTGTATTTTGGGAATTTGTACATTTGAAAGTCGATCCACAACTGAGGACATTGCTCAAATATTTTACCTGTGACAGTGCATGTGAAAAAATTGAAAAAAATGGACAGATCAACAAGATCAACCCGGCTGTGACCATTGCTTTCTCCCTCCTGATCTTCACACCCTGACCCAGGTTGCTTTGCAAGTCTCTCTCTCTCTCTCTCTCTCTTATTGCGATCTTAGTGGGAACAAAGGGCCCTATATATTGCAGCAGATGCTGTTGAAGCTCCTAGAACATTCACTGTTAGAACGAAGTCCTGACCTCCCAACTCCCAACTCCCTCATCGTCATCATCTGATTTCCCTGTTCTCATCTCAGCTCAGTTCACTTTCCTTAGTTTCCACGTCTCAGGGATCAGCAGTTCTCTTCTGACTATCCATCACTGGAATATAATAATGCATAGATATATACATTATTGTGACCATTATTTTTTTTGCGAGGTATTGTGACCATTATTTTTTTTGCGAGGTATTGTGACCATTATTAGCTGCCCCCACCAGATCCAGGAGTGATGGAAAAGATCAAGGCTTGTAGCCACCGAGCGCAGGTCCCTCTCCATCAACTTGATCGCGCCTAGCTATAAAAGGGGAGATCGCGAGGTCGTCGGTCCAGCAAGCAAGAGCAATCAATCTTCTTCCAGCATTCACCTGCAAGGATCGATCTTGGTGCTCTTCGTTCGTCCACAAGCTAGCTAGTATATATCAATGGTTCGTGATCGGGAGATGTTTCTACATGTGCATGTTAATCGTTCAAGAATTATATAGTGCTCTAGCTAATGGTGATAATAATGCGCTATGCTAGGCGACACTTGCATGCAACATGCATGCTAATACGTGGTGTGCTTTGTGTATGTGTGTAGGATGGGAAGATGGAGCGGTCGTGGAGCGGCGGCAACCTGGTGCAGGACGCGGTGGACTACCGGGGCTGCCCGGCCGACAGGTCGAGCACCGGCAGCTGGGTGGCGGCGGCGCTCGTGCTCGGGATCGAGCTGTGCGAGCGACTGGCGACGATGGGCATCGCGGTGAACCTGGTGACGTACCTGACGGACACGATGCACCTGCCCAGCGCCGAGTCCGCCAACGTCGTTACCGACTTCATGGGCACCTCCTTCCTCCTCTGCCTCCTCGGCGGCTTCCTCGCCGACGCCTTCCTCGGCCGCTACCTCACCATCGCCATCTTCGCGCTCGTCCAGGCACTCGGCACGGGGCTCCTTGCGGTGTCGACGACGGTGCGCCAGCTGCGCCCGCCGCCGTGTGGGGGCTCGGCGCCGTGCGAGGAGGCGACGGGGCTCCAGATGGGCGTGCTGTACGTGTGCCTCTACCTCATCGCGCTAGGCACCGGCGGGCTCAAGTCCAGCGTCTCCGGCTTTTGCACCGATCAGTTCGACGAGCGCGACGACCGCGAGCGCACGGCCATGGGATTCTTTTTCAACCGCTTCTTCTTCTTCATCAGTCTCGGCACTCTCCTCGCTGTCACCGTCCTCGTCTACATCCAGGACCACGTCGGCCGGAGCTGGGCCTACGGCATCTGCTCTGGCGCCATGCTCGTCGCCATCGCTGTCTTCCTCTCCGGCACAAGGAGGTACCGCTACAAACGGAGCTCCGGCAGCCCCATTGTGCACATACTCCAGGTCCTCGTCGCAGCCGCACGGAAACGCGGCCTCAAGCAGCCGCCCACCGCCGCCGCGCTCTACGAGGACCGGCCCCGAACACGCGTGGATCCCGCACACCGCCCAGTTCCCGTGCCTGGACAGAGCGGCCGTGATGGCCGGCGACGACGACAACGAGGTTGGGCCTGACGGAACGCCGGCACCAAACCCGTGGAAGCTGTGCTCGGTGTCGCGGGTGGAGGAGGTGAAGATGGTGGCGAGGCTGATGCCGGTGTGGGCGACGACGATCCTGTTCTGGACTATCTACGCGCAGATGATCACCTTCTCCGTGGAGCAGGCGACCACCATGGACCGGCGAATGGGCGGCTTCGAGATCCCGGCCGCCTCGCTCACCGTCTTCTTCGTCGGCGCCATCATGCTGACCCTCGCCGTCTACGACCGCGTCTTCATCCCGCTCTGCCGGAACCTCACCGGCCGGCAGGGGTTCACCAACCTGGAGAAGATCGGCATCGGACTGGCCCTGTCCATCGTCGGCATGGCCGCCGCTGCCGTCTGCGAGAAGAAGCGCCTCGCCGCCGCTGCGGGGACCGCCACGAACGGAGCGGCGCTGCCGATCAGCGTGTTCATGCTGACCCCGCAGTTCCTGCTGGTGGGCGCCGGCGAGGCGTTCATCTACACGGGGCAGCTGGACTTCTTCATCACGCGGTCGCCCAAGGGCATGAAGACCATGAGCACCGGCCTCTTCCTCGCCACGCTCGCCCTCGGCTTCTTCCTCAGCAGCGCGCTCGTGTCGCTCGTCAAGGGCGCCACCACGTGGCTCGGGGAAACCATCAATGGCAGCCGCCTCGACTACTTCTACTGGCTGCTTGCAGTGCTCAGCGTCGTCAACCTAGGTGCCTACCTCGTGTGCGCCGTGTGCGCCACGCCGGCCGCCAGCAGCAAGGCGGAGCAGCCGCACCCCGTGACGGCCGCCGAGGAGAAATGCTAGATATTGGACGGGAAACTCTTTTCTACCGTGCACGTTATATGTAGTAGTAGAATCCACCGTCTAGTATGCTTTAAGATCCGTGCGTACAGCTTCTGCCTCCTTGTATTTCGATGTATTTCACACCAGTTTTGCTATTTCTGTGCAACTTTTTGTTATGTCCCATCATCTCTTTCCTTATCCCATCTCCATCATCCTCACATCTCTCTCCTTATCCCATCTCTCTCATCCTCACTTCGCCTCCCACCCCACGGAGGCGCGATGAGCGAAGCTAGGGGGGGCTTGAGCGGAGCCACGGCGGGGAGGCTTGGGAGTGCGGCGGCGGGGTAGCTCCGGTGACGCAGTGCTCCGGGGCGGTGGCTGGGCCGCCACCGCTCCTCCCCTTCCTCGGCCGGCCGCCGCGGCTCCTTGGCCGACCGCGCCGGGCCGCTCCTCCCCTTCCTCGACCGCGGGCCGCTCCTCCCTTCGTCGGCAGATCTGGAGGACCTCGGGCGAATGGGGAAGGCGGTGGCGTACCAGACGGCGGTGGGGCGGATGGGGAAGGCCGGGACGGAGCTCGGCGGTGGGGCGGATGGGGAAGGCCGGCGCGGAGCTCGGCGGTGGGGCGGATGGGGAAGGCTGGCGCGGAGCTCGGCGGTGTTGATCTTTTGTGGCTCTTGATCAGAAAAATTCGTTGAATTTTGTTTTGATTGCGTCGGAGGAACATTAGGAGGAGGGAATGCAATGTTTCTAGAGTTTGCATTAGGTGAACTTCGCCAGATGCAGTAATTGAATTTAGTTTTGATTGCTACATGGAGTAAATGAATTGTCCTTTACTATTTGATGACATTTTGGCTGCAGTTAGTTACAAGATAGTAATAAAATATAGGTAAAAGAAATATAGGGAATGAAATTTAGGGAATGGGTTGGAGTACAAGGCAAAATAGAGAAAGAATCTTTTAAGGAGCTTCCCTAAATGAAGTTTTGTGTCTTCAAAATATATTCTCGTTTTAGTGATGAAATTTGCTCTGTTAGTCGGTAGTGCAACCATGGCTATGCATGACAAAAGTAATGCGAAATATAATGCATGCAACTTTGGCAAAAGTAACACACCAGCCATTTGCAGGTTACTCATAATACTAGTGCGATAAAATAGATAGGAAATTCAATATCACTTTGCTTATTTGTGTTCCCGCAGCCTTACTTACTGATGTTTACAAAGGGTAGTCATAGCTTTGAGATTGGTGGATGCATATATGTTTGCAAGAATAGTTTGTTGTTTTATTAAACTATCTGAGTTATGAACTGTTTCTTATTTTTTGTATGGAATTACCTGAGTGCAGTCATCTATTTTATCAGATAATTTATCGCATTTTTACCACTAAGTCAATGAGGCCAATAGGGCACATTGTTTTTTGAGTATGTAAACTATAGTTCAGTTTAGTTTTTTTTTAAGTTCTGTACAGAACTATGATTTAGCATACTTAGTATATACGACCACTTTTTGTTTTAGATGTATTGAAATAGTTAAATTAAAATGAAACACGCTGGAACCAGAGTGAACCAGAGTGAAACTCATATGAAACATGATGAAACCAGAATGAATCATAGTGAAACTCGTATGAAACACGATAAAACTGGAGTAAACCAAAATAAAACTCATATGAAACACGATGAAACCGAAGTAAACCAGAGTGAAATTCATATGAAACAAGATGAAACTTGGATGAAACTTGGTGATTTTCACTGTATCTTTGTTATGTTTCACAAATACTTCGTGAATTTTTATGGAATTTTTGGTGATTTTCACTCTACTTTCTACTGTTTCATAGAGTTTCATCATGTTTTATATGGATTTCAGTATGGTTCCGATTTGTCATTTTTCATAGAGTTTCATCATGTTTCATATGAGTTTCATCGTGTTTCATATGAGTTTCACTCTGGTTCACTTTGGTTTCATCGTGTTTCGTATGAGTTTCACTCTGGTTCACTTTGGTTCATCGTGTTTCATATGAGTTTCATTTTGGTTCACTCTAGTTTCATCATGTTTCAATATGTTTCTTATAATTCCTAAAATTTCTATACGTGATTCAGACATATTTCACATCAGTTTTATCGGAGTTCGTCATGTTTCAGTGATGTTTCTTATCATTCCTATAATTTTCACACGTGATTCAAACATATTTCACATCAGTTTTCACTTTTTTTCTACTTCCAAATCCCCATAAAAATGATCCTTTCTATAATTTCAGACTAGTGTACTAATAGCATATAAACAAAAAAGAGTTTGGCACTGAACTTCTTTTTTTTTCCAAAGAATGTATCAGAGCCAGTACCAGAGCCATTATACTAAGAAAACAAATAAATGGAACATATTTTGGATGACAAAATTTCAGTTATGCAAATTAAACTAAGAGTTGTTATCTAAAATTCAGTAGGCAAATTGAACTAGGACTTGCTAACTAAAATTCAGTACGCAAATTAAACTAAGACTGAAATAAAACCTTAATGGATACAGAGATATCACTGTTTTACGATGATCCAGCAGAATAGATTTCATGAAAATTTAACTATTCCCCAAAATCCATCATCCTATTGCATGAACTGTCTCCACGGCCACCGCCACCGCGCCGCCAGGGATCCTGCACACCCACTGCCGACGACCTATGTGGCGCAATTAAATTCATTATGCAGTGACATGTGACCATCTTGACAAAGAAGGAAATAAAAGGAAAACGGATCTTCAGTAGAAGAAAAGGGAAATATGCTTCTTAAAAAAAAGATTTTATTGACTAGAACGGAAACATGCATGAGAGTTTGATAAACTCCACCAATTAATCTACTGAATTAAGTTAGTGATACAATAGTTATATAACAAGTATTTGACATACTGGCTTTATCTTCCACACTTTGCAGCTTGCAAACGCGGATCTACTCAAAAGTTTCAGTACTAAGACGAAAACACATAGTAAGTCACAGTGATACCAATTATAACCGAGGCGTTCTTCCATATCCCTTTTTTTCCCTAAATGAAAACTATGCAGATCCTAAGTAAACAATGAGATCAAGGGACTAATTACCATGGAACGATAATTAGCCGCCAAGATACTAAGGATCTATGTAGTTTTCGTTAGGTGGGCATGCAGTAAAAGCACTCCTCAAACAAGTAACCCAAGCTACTACATCTGCTTGGCACGCTAGAACTAGAAAGGGTAATCCATGGCGCCGACGTCAAGCAAGCTGACGCCGTGGCCATGGTGTTCGTTGCTGTCATTGGCGAACAGCCAGGACTCGATCGCGTTCAGCTGCGTCTGCTCGGGTGCCAGCTACACCGTCGGCTTCCTCTCGTACTCGAACACGGCACCACCACTGAGGGGTGGCGGCGGGGGCGGCGGGATCCGAGGGTGGCGGGGACGGCGGGATCTCCGAGTGGCGCGGGGAACCGACGTGCGGCGCGGAGGGAGGCGGCGTCGGGCCGGCCAGAGGGGGGAGGCGACTAGCCGGATCCGTGCGCCCCTCCGATCCGACGACCGGCGCGGAGGGACACGCCATCGGGCCGCTCGGAGGAGACCGCGTGGATCGGGGCAGGGGCGCCGGGCAGTGCGCATGTGGCGTCGGGGGCGGTGCTGCGGGGGACGGCGCGGATGCGGACGGCCGGGGAGGCGCGGACGCCGAGGAGCTCGGTGACGGGCGGCGGGACTCGCGGACGGGGGCGGCGGAGCCTCGGGGAGCTCGCAGCGGAGCTCGAGAGCTTTGTTGGAAATATGCCCTAGAGGCAATAAATAAAGTTGTTATTTGTCATATTTCAAGTTCATGATAAAGTTTATTCTCCATGCTATAATTGTATTAATTGGAAACATTATTACTTGTGTGGTTATATAAACAACACCGTGTCCCTAGTGATCCTCTAACACTAGCTTGTTGATTAATTGATGGTTAAGGTTTCCTAACCATGAACATGAGTTGTTAATTAATAACAAGGTCATATCATTAGGAGAATGATGTGATGGATAGACCCAAGTTGAGCGTAGCAATTTGATCGTGTCACTAAGTTTTATTTGCTTCAGCTATCATATGTTAAATGTTCTAGTCCTTCGACCATGAGATAATGCCACTCCCTAGTACCGGAAGAATGCTTTGAGGGCATCAACCATCACGCCGTAACAGGGTGATCATAAAGGTGTCTTTCAGGTATCTCGGAAAGTACTTGTTGGGTTGCATGTATCAAGAGTGGGATTTGTCCATCCACGTGACGGAGAGATATTCTCTGGGCCCACTCGGTAATGCACATTCGATATCGCTTGCAAGCAAGGGACTAAGGAGTTAGTCACAGAGGATGTTGTATTACGGAACGAGTAAAGAGTACTTACCAGGAAACGAGATTGAACTAGGTATGGTGATACCGACGATCAAATCTCGGGCAAGTAAAATATCGTGAGACAAAGGAATGGAACATTCGACATCGTGGTTCAACCGATAAATGATATTCGTTGAATATGTGGGAATCAATATGGACATCCATGGTCCCGCTATTGATTATTGATCGGAGAGGTGTCTCGATCATGTCCGCATATTCCCGAACCCGTAGGGTCACACACTTAAGGTTCGTTGATGCTAGGGTAGAGAATGAGATATTAATATGGTGAGACCGAAATTTTGTTCGGAGTCTCGGATGGGATCCAGGACGTCACGAGGAGCTCCGGAATGGTCCGGAGATACAATTTCATATATGGGAAAGTATTTTTAGGGTTTCGGAAAGGTTCGGGATTTTTCCGGCAGAGTTCCGGAGAAGTTCTAGAAGGTTCCGGAGGGTTCTAGAGTAGGGCCCACTTATCCCGGAGGGGTCCACATGGACCAAGGGTACTGCATGAACAGTACACACGTGAATAGTGTCACTGTGAACAGTAACCCCCCCTTCCTAGATGGATAAGATCGATATCCCTTAAAAATAGGAGAGATAAGATAAAGGAAAAAGGGGAACTTGGGAGGCAAGTTACTGTTCACGTACTGTTCACGTGAACAGTACCGAGCCTATATAAAGGGGGGGAGGGCTGGGCGCAGCCCCCCTTGAACCCTAGCCGCCAGCCCCTCCCTCTCTCCCATCTACTCCTCTCCCGCAGCTGCTTAGGCGAAGCCCTGCAGGAATTTCTCCACCACATCCACCACCACACCGTCGTGCTGCTGGAGATCTCATCTACCTCTCCACCTCACCTTGCTGGATCAAGAAGGAGGAGACGTCATCGAGCCGTACGTGTGCACATCTCGGAGGTGCCGCTCGTTGCGGTGCTTGATCGGATTGGAACACGAGAAGATCCCTCTCGCGGCTGGGAGGTATAACCTAGCTGCGGGAGGCTGCGGGCTTCATCGACAACGGTCAAATTCTCCGCTGCGTTGACGTGTTCGTCGAGGGTATGTAAATATGATCTGTCTCTCGTTGCAAGCTTCTTCTAGATTGGATCTTGGTTTTCTAGATTGGATCTAGGTTTTCGTTTGCATCTCGTAGGAAAATTTTTGTTTTCTATGCTACGAATCCCATCAGTGGTATCAGAGCTAGATCTATGCGTAGATGCTTTGTACGAGTAGAACACAATTGGATTGTGGGCGTTGATTCTCTTGTTGCTACCTCTTTTCGTGCACTTTGGATTTTGCGGGATAGCAAGATGAAGCGGCCCGGACCAACTTTACATGTCCTCGCACATGAGACCGGTTCTGCGCTCGACATGCAACTTGTATTGCATAAGCAGCTGGCGGGTGTCTGTCTCTCTTGCTATAGTGAAATCTAATTTGCAACGGGAGGCTTGGAAAAAGTTTATAGCAATAATTGAATCCACGTTGTGGCTTTGCGTAGGTAAGAACGGTTCTTGTATACAACCCCTAGAAGCCACGTAAAACTTGCAAACAATAAGTAGAGGCGTCTAACTTGTTTTTGCAGGGGGCATGTGATGTGGTATAGCCAAGATGTGATGTGATATATGTGATGTATGAGATGATCATGTTTTGTAATATTTCACGGCTTGCATGTCGATGAGTACGGCAACCGGCAGGAGCCACATGGTTGTCTTTAATATTTATTGTATGACCTGCGTGTCAACTCCAAACGCCATGTAATTGCATTACTTTATCGCTAGTGGTAGCAATAGTTGTAGTTGCAACACGTGGTGGTGACTATCATGTGCGACGCCCAAGGAGTTAGGCGTCATGCTGGTGATGATGGAGATCGTGCCGGTGCGTTGGAGATGGAGATCAAAGGCGCAAAAGAAGAAAAGGCTATACCATGTCACATTATTCTTGCATGTGATGTTTATCCTTTTTATGCATCTTATTTTGCTTAGTACGGCGGTAGCATTATAAGATGATCCCTCACACTAATATCAAGATAAAATGTGTTCTCCCTTAGTATGCACCGTTGCGAAAGTTCGTCGTTTTGAAGCACCTCGTGATGATCGGGTGTGATAAACTCTACGCTCACATACAACGGGTGTAAGCCAGTTTTACACATGCGGAAATACTTTGGTTAGCTTGACGAGCCTAGCATGTACAGACATGGCCTCGGAACACATCGAACCGAAAGGTTAAACATGAGTCATATGGATGATATGATCAACATGTTGATGTTCACCATTGAAATTACCCCATCTCACGTGATGATCGGACTTGGGATAGTGGATTTGGATCATGTATCACTAAACAACTTGAGGGATGTTGAGTTTAGTGGGAGTTCATTAGTAATTTGATTAATTTGAACTAATTATCATGAACATAGTCTAAATGCCTTTGCAAATATGTTGTAGATCAATGGCTCGCCCCGTAGCTCCGTCGCTCAATTTTAATGCGTTCCTAGAGAAAGAGAAACTGAAATCCAATGGAAGCAACTTCGCGGACTGGTACCGCAATCTGAGGATCATCCTCACTGCTGCACAGAAGGCTTATGTCCTTGATGCAACGCTGGGTCAGGCCCCTGCTAATGACGCTCCTGAGGATGTCAGGAATGTCTATCAATCTCGCAAAGATGACCACACGATAGTTCAGTGCGCCATTCTGTACGGTTTAGAACCTGATCTCCAAAAACGTTTTGAGAAACACGGGGCATATGAGATGATTGAGGAACTGAAAGTGATATTTCAGACTCATGCCCGTGTGGAGAGCTATGAAGCCTCTGAGAAGTTCTTTAACTGTAAGATGGAGGAGAACAGCTCCGTCAGTGAGCACGTACTCAAAATGTCTGGGTACGCCGATCGCCTAAGTCAGTTGGGTGTAGTCATTCCCAATCAGTTGGGGATTGACAGGGTTCTCCAGTCACTGCCACCAAGCTACAAGAGCTTTGTGATGAACTATAATATGCAAGGCATGCAGAAGACGCTTCCCGAACTGTTCGCGATGCTGAAAGCTGCTGAGGTGGAAATCAAGAAGGAACATCAAGTGTTGATGGTCAATAAGACCACCAGTTTCAAGAAGAAGGGCAAGAAGGGAAACTTCAAGAAGGGTGGCAAGAAAGTTGCCACTCCCGCGAAGAAACCCAAGGCTGGCCCTAAACCTGACACTGAGTGCTTCCATTGCAAGGAGAGTGGCCACTGGAAGCGTAACTGCCCCAAGTACTTGGCAGATTTGAAGGCTGGCAACATCAAGAAGAAAGGTATATTTGATATACATGTTATTGATGTTTACCTTACTAGTACTCGTAGTAGTGCCTGGGTATTTGATACTGGTTCGGTTGCTAATATTTGTAACTCGAAACAGGAGCTGCAGAATAAACGAAGACTAGCAAGGGATGAGGTGACGATGCGCGTTGGAAATGGCTCCAAGGTTGATGTGATCGCCGTCGGCACGCTCCCTCTACGTCTACCTTCGGGATTAGTTTTAAACCTCAATAATTGTTATTTGGTGCCTGCGTTAAGCATGAACATTATATCTGGATCTTGTTTATTGCGAGACGGTTATTCATTTAAGTCTGAGAATAATGGTTGTTCTATTTATATGAGTAATATCTTTTATGGTCATGCACCCATTGTGAATGGTTTATTCTTGTTAAATCTCGATTGTAGTGACACACATGTTCATAATATTGATGCCAAAAGATGCAAAGTAAATAGTGATAATACCACATACTTGTGGCACTGCCGTTTAGGTCATATTGGTGTAGATCGCATGAAGAAGCTTCATTCTAATGGACTTCTGGAATCACTTGACTTTGAATCATTTGATACATGTGAACCATGCCTTATGGGCAAGATGACTAGAACCCCGTTCTCTGGAACAATGGAGCGGGCAAGTGAATTGTTGGAAATCATACATACTGATGTGTGTGGACCAATGAGTTCTTCTACGCGCGGTGGATATCGTTATTTCCTAACCTTCACGGATGATTTAAGTAGATATGGGTATATTTACTTAATGAAACACAAGTCTGAAACGTTTGAAAAGTTCAAAGAATTTCAGAGTGAAGTAGAAAATCATCGTAACAAGAAAATTAAGTTTCTACGATCTGATCGTGGAGGTGAATATTTGAGTTACGAGTTTGGTATGCATTTGAAGAAGTGTGGAATTGTTCAACAACTCACGCCAGCAGGAACACCACAGCGCAATGGTGTGTCCGAACGTCGTAATCGCACTCTATTGGATATGGTGCGGTCTATGATGTCTCTTACCGATCTGCCACTATCGTTTTGGGGTTATGCATTAGAGACAGCCGCATTCACTTTAAATAGGGCTCCATCAAAATCCGTTGAAACGACTCCATATGAGTTATGGTATGGTAAAAAGCCTAAGATATCGTTTCTTAAAGTTTGGGGATGCGATGCTTATGTAAAGAAGTTACAGCCTGATAAGCTCGAAACCAAAGCGGAAAAATGTGTCTTCATAGGATACCCTAAAGAAACAATTGGGTATACCTTCTATCACAGATCCGAGGGCAAAGTCTTTGTTGCCAAGAATGGATCCTTTCTTGAGAAGGAGTTTCTCTCGAAAGAAGTGAGTGGGAGGAAAGTAGAGCTGAACGAGGTTGATGAACCTTCTCTCGAATTGGAGAGTGGCGCAGCGACGGAAGATGTTCCAGTGCAGCCTTCACCACCTAGAGAGGAAGCTAATGATGATGATCATGAAACTTCAAACGAGGCTGCTACTGAACTTCGCAGGTCGACTAGGACACGTACCGCTCCTGAATGGTACGGTAATCCTGTCATGAATGTCTTGTTGTTGGACAACGACGAACCCGCGAACTATGAGGAAGCGATGATGGGCCCAGACTCCAAGAAATGGCTAGACGCCATGAAATCCGAAATGGGATCCATGTATGATAACCAAGTGTGGACTTTGGTTGACCTCCCTGATGGTCGGAGGGCCGTTGAGAACAAATGGATCTTTAAGAAGAAAACAGACGCTGATGGTAATGTGACCGTCTATAAAGCTCGACTTGTCGCAAAAGGGTTTCGACAAATTCAAGGAGTTGACTACGATGAGACCTTCTCACCGGTAGCGATGCTAAAGTCTGTTCGGATTCTACTAGCAATTGCTGCATTTTTCGATTATGAAATTTGGCAGATGGATGTCAAAACTGCGTTCCTTAATGGTAACATTGAGGAAGAGTTGTACATGGTGCAACCCGAAGGTTTTGTCGATCCTAAGGATGCTGGTAAAGTATGCAAACTTCAGCGTTCCATCTATGGACTGAAGCAAGCATCCCGGAGTTGGAACCTTCGATTTGATGAGGTGATCAAAGGTTTTGGATTTGTCCAAAATTACAAGGAGGCTTGTATTTACAAGAAAGTGAGTGGGAGCTCTGTAGCATTTCTGGTATTATATGTGGATGACATATTATTGATTGGAAATGATATAGAACTTCTTGAAAGTGTAAAAGGTTATTTGAATAAGAATTTTTCAATGAAAGACCTTGGTGAAGCTGCTTACATATTAGGCATTAAGATCTATAGAGATAGGTCAAAACGCCTGATAGCACTTAATCAAAGCACATACCTTGACAAGGTTCTGAAGAAGTTCAGAATGGATGAGTCAAAGAAAGGGTTCTTGCCCATGTTGCAAGGTAAGATATTGAGCAAGGCTCAGTGTCCGGCTACGGCAGAAGATAGAGAAAAGATGAGTAATATCCCCTATGCCTCGGCCATAGGCTCTATCATGTATGCCATGCTGTGTACTAGACCGGATGTGTCCCATGCTCTTAGTTTGACGAGCAGATACCAGAGTGATCCAGGAGTGGAACACTGGACAGCAGTTAAGAATATCCTTAAGTACCTGAAGAGGACTAAGGACATGTTTCTAGTCTATGGTGGTGATGAAGAGCTTGTCGTAAAGGGTTACGTCGATGCTAGCTTCAACACAGACATAGATGACTCTAAATCTCAATCAGGATATGTATTCATTTTGAATGGTGCAGCAGTGAGCTGGAGAAGCTCGAAGCAGAGCGTCATCGCGGCATCTACAACTGAAGCGGAGTATGTGGCTGCTGCTGAAGCAGCACAGGAAGGTGTCTGGATGAGAGAGTTCATGATTGAACTTGGTGTGGTTCCTAGCGCGTTAGACCCTATGGCTATCTACTGTGACAACACTGGTGCCATAGCGAACGCCAAAGAGCCAAGGTCTCACAAGAATTCCAAGCACATCAAGCGCCGCTTTCACACCATTCGTGAGTATGTCAAAGAAGGTGACATAAAGATTTGCAAAGTACATACGGATCTGAATGTGGCGGACCCGTTGACTAAACCTCTTCCACGAGCAAAACATGATCAGCACCAGGAGTCCATGGGTGTTAGACCTTTACCAATGTAAACTAGATTATTGACTCTAGTGCAAGTGGGAGACTGTTGGAAATATGCCCTAGAGGCAATAAATAAAGTTGTTATTTGTCATATTTCAAGTTCATGATAAAGTTTATTCTCCATGCTATAATTGTATTAATTGGAAACATTATTACTTGTGTGGTTATATAAACAACACCGTGTCCCTAGTGATCCTCTAACACTAGCTTGTTGATTAATTGATGGTTAAGGTTTCCTAACCATGAACATGAGTTGTTAATTAATAACAAGGTCATATCATTAGGAGAATGATGTGATGGATAGACCCAAGTTGAGCGTAGCAATTTGATCGTGTCACTAAGTTTTATTTGCTTCAGCTATCATATGTTAAATGTTCTAGTCCTTCGACCATGAGATAATGCCACTCCCTAGTACCGGAAGAATGCTTTGAGGGCATCAACCATCACGCCGTAACAGGGTGATCATAAAGGTGTCTTTCAGGTATCTCGGAAAGTACTTGTTGGGTTGCATGTATCAAGAGTGGGATTTGTCCATCCACGTGACGGAGAGATATTCTCTGGGCCCACTCGGTAATGCACATTCGATATCGCTTGCAAGCAAGGGACTAAGGAGTTAGTCACAGAGGATGTTGTATTACGGAACGAGTAAAGAGTACTTACCAGGAAACGAGATTGAACTAGGTATGGTGATACCGACGATCAAATCTCGGGCAAGTAAAATATCGTGAGACAAAGGAATGGAACATTCGACATCGTGGTTCAACCGATAAATGATATTCGTTGAATATGTGGGAATCAATATGGACATCCATGGTCCCGCTATTGATTATTGATCGGAGAGGTGTCTCGATCATGTCCGCATATTCCCGAACCCGTAGGGTCACACACTTAAGGTTCGTTGATGCTAGGGTAGAGAATGAGATATTAATATGGTGAGACCGAAATTTTGTTCGGAGTCTCGGATGGGATCCAGGACGTCACGAGGAGCTCCGGAATGGTCCGGAGATACAATTTCATATATGGGAAAGTATTTTTAGGGTTTCGGAAAGGTTCGGGATTTTTCCGGCAGAGTTCCGGAGAAGTTCTAGAAGGTTCCGGAGGGTTCTAGAGTAGGGCCCACTTATCCCGGAGGGGTCCACATGGACCAAGGGTACTGCATGAACAGTACACACGTGAATAGTGTCGCAGTGAACAGTAACCCCCCCTTCCTAGATGGATAAGATCGATATCCCTTAAAAATAGGAGAGATAAGATAAAGGAAAAAGGGGGAACTTGGGAGGCAAGTTACTGTTCACGTACTGTTCACGTGAACAGTACCGAGCCTATATAAAGGGGGGGGAGGGCTGGGCGCAGCCCCCCTTGAACCCTAGCCGCCAGCCCCTCCCTCTCTCCCATCTACTCCTCTCCCGCAGCTGCTTAGGCGAAGCCCTGCAGGAATTTCTCCACCACATCCACCACCACACCGTCGTGCTGCTGGAGATCTCATCTACCTCTCCACCTCACCTTGCTGGATCAAGAAGGAGGAGACGTCATCGAGCCGTACGTGTGCACATCTCGGAGGTGCCGCTCGTTGCGGTGCTTGATCGGATTGGAACACGAGAAGATCCCTCTCGCGGCTGGGAGGTATAACCTAGCTGCGGGAGGCTGCGGGCTTCATCGACAACGGTCAAATTCTCCGCTGCGTTGACGTGTTCGTCGAGGGTATGTAAATATGATCTGTCTCTCGTTGCAAGCTTCTTCTAGATTGGATCTTGGTTTTCTAGATTGGATCTAGGTTTTCGTTTGCATCTCGTAGGAAAATTTTTGTTTTCTATGCTACGAATCCCATCAGTGGTATCAGAGCTAGATCTATGCGTAGATGCTTTGTACGAGTAGAACACAATTGGATTGTGGGCGTTGATTCTCTTGTTGCTACCTCTTTTCGTGCACTTTGGATTTTGCGGGATAGCAAGATGAAGCGGCCCGGACCAACTTTACATGTCCTCGCACATGAGACCGGTTCTGCGCTCGACATGCAACTTGTATTGCATAAGCAGCTGGCGGGTGTCTGTCTCTCTTGCTATAGTGAAATCTAATTTGCAACGGGAGGCTTGGAAAAAGTTTATAGCAATAATTGAATCCACGTTGTGGCTTTGCGTAGGTAAGAACGGTTCTTGTATACAACCCCTAGAAGCCACGTAAAACTTGCAAACAATAAGTAGAGGCGTCTAACTTGTTTTTGCAGGGGGCATGTGATGTGGTATAGCCAAGATGTGATGTGATATATGTGATGTATGAGATGATCATGTTTTGTAATATTTCACGGCTTGCATGTCGATGAGTACGGCAACCGGCAGGAGCCACATGGTTGTCTTTAATATTTATTGTATGACCTGCGTGTCAACTCCAAACGCCATGTAATTGCATTACTTTATCGCTAGTGGTAGCAATAGTTGTAGTTGCAACACGTGGTGGTGACTATCATGTGCGACGCCCAAGGAGTTAGGCGTCATGCTGGTGATGATGGAGATCGTGCCGGTGCGTTGGAGATGGAGATCAAAGGCGCAAAAGAAGAAAAGGCTATACCATGTCACATTATTCTTGCATGTGATGTTTATCCTTTTTATGCATCTTATTTTGCTTAGTACGGCGGTAGCATTATAAGATGATCCCTCACACTAATATCAAGATAAAATGTGTTCTCCCTTAGTATGCACCGTTGCGAAAGTTCGTCGTTTTGAAGCACCTCGTGATGATCGGGTGTGATAAACTCTACGCTCACATACAACGGGTGTAAGCCAGTTTTACACATGCGGAAATACTTTGGTTAGCTTGACGAGCCTAGCATGTACAGACATGGCCTCGGAACACATCGAACCGAAAGGTTAAACATGAGTCATATGGATGATATGATCAACATGTTGATGTTCACCATTGAAATTACCCCATCTCACGTGATGATCGGACTTGGGATAGTGGATTTGGATCATGTATCACTAAACAACTTGAGGGATGTTGAGTTTAGTGGGAGTTCATTAGTAATTTGATTAATTTGAACTAATT
Organism: Stipa capillata; assembly: GCA_019208055.1. Classification (NCBI taxonomy): domain Eukaryota; kingdom Viridiplantae; phylum Streptophyta; class Magnoliopsida; order Poales; family Poaceae; genus Stipa; species Stipa capillata. Next base: position 57,576 of record JAGXJF010005749.1, on the reverse strand, counting down.
ATCATGAACATAGTCTAAATGCCTTTGCAAATATGTTGTAGATCAATGGCTCGCCCCGTAGCTCCGTCGCTCAATTTTAATGCGTTCCTAGAGAAAGAGAAACTGAAATCCAATGGAAGCAACTTCGCGGACTGGTACCGCAATCTGAGGATCATCCTCACTGCTGCACAGAAGGCTTATGTCCTTGATGCAACGCTGGGTCAGGCCCCTGCTAATGACGCTCCTGAGGATGTCAGGAATGTCTATCAATCTCGCAAAGATGACCACACGATAGTTCAGTGCGCCATTCTGTACGGTTTAGAACCTGATCTCCAAAAACGTTTTGAGAAACACGGGGCATATGAGATGATTGAGGAACTGAAAGTGATATTTCAGACTCATGCCCGTGTGGAGAGCTATGAAGCCTCTGAGAAGTTCTTTAACTGTAAGATGGAGGAGAACAGCTCCGTCAGTGAGCACGTACTCAAAATGTCTGGGTACGCCGATCGCCTAAGTCAGTTGGGTGTAGTCATTCCCAATCAGTTGGGGATTGACAGGGTTCTCCAGTCACTGCCACCAAGCTACAAGAGCTTTGTGATGAACTATAATATGCAAGGCATGCAGAAGACGCTTCCCGAACTGTTCGCGATGCTGAAAGCTGCTGAGGTGGAAATCAAGAAGGAACATCAAGTGTTGATGGTCAATAAGACCACCAGTTTCAAGAAGAAGGGCAAGAAGGGAAACTTCAAGAAGGGTGGCAAGAAAGTTGCCACTCCCGCGAAGAAACCCAAGGCTGGCCCTAAACCTGACACTGAGTGCTTCCATTGCAAGGAGAGTGGCCACTGGAAGCGTAACTGCCCCAAGTACTTGGCAGATTTGAAGGCTGGCAACATCAAGAAGAAAGGTATATTTGATATACATGTTATTGATGTTTACCTTACTAGTACTCGTAGTAGTGCCTGGGTATTTGATACTGGTTCGGTTGCTAATATTTGTAACTCGAAACAGGAGCTGCAGAATAAACGAAGACTAGCAAGGGATGAGGTGACGATGCGCGTTGGAAATGGCTCCAAGGTTGATGTGATCGCCGTCGGCACGCTCCCTCTACGTCTACCTTCGGGATTAGTTTTAAACCTCAATAATTGTTATTTGGTGCCTGCGTTAAGCATGAACATTATATCTGGATCTTGTTTATTGCGAGACGGTTATTCATTTAAGTCTGAGAATAATGGTTGTTCTATTTATATGAGTAATATCTTTTATGGTCATGCACCCATTGTGAATGGTTTATTCTTGTTAAATCTCGATTGTAGTGACACACATGTTCACAATATTGATGCCAAAAGATGCAAAGTAAATAGTGATAATACCACATACTTGTGGCACTGCCGTTTAGGTCATATTGGTGTAGATCGCATGAAGAAGCTTCATTCTAATGGACTTCTGGAATCACTTGACTTTGAATCATTTGATACATGTGAACCATGCCTTATGGGCAAGATGACTAGAACCCCGTTCTCTGGAACAATGGTGGCAAACATGTATATTCAAACTTACCTAGGTACAGCATTGAGAGTGCAGGATGTGACGCAATCCTGGGCCCATTAAACATCGTCGTTCCAGTTTTTAATACGATCCTAGGTCCAACAACGGAACAACATAAGTTTATAAAAGATCTTAAGCCTTCTAAAAAATTAGTCCAATAAGAGGCTCTACCTTCACTTTTATAAGTCGTGTTCATACTTAGGCCCACCAATAGCAGCGTTCTTGTCCACCAACCATGACCGGCAACCGCAAGGTCTCCGAGATCTGTATCTCGGCACTTGAGTTCTCATGCCTTGAAGCCTCTCCTTAACCTCTGCTTATATAGCAATTCTTGGACCCTGAAGTCCAAGTCGGACTCTTACTCCGAGTCCGTCTCCTTCCAAATTTCAGAATCCAACCTAAATTTGAGTAGAATTCGGAATCTAAATAAAATTTGGCTGAGAAAACACCAAAAATTCGCGTCCTGGACCTTTCCAACACCCCTAGGCTGCCTTCCACGCGTCCTAGGCCTCTCCTAGGTCTCCTTGAGCCCCTCCCGGGTCCCCCCGAGCCTCCCCGGCCCCCCCCCCGAGCCCCCCGGGTCCCGCCTGGGCCGGCCGCTCGCCTCCCTGGCCACTTGCCGCCTCCTGGGCCCGCCCGAGAGCCGCCTGGGGCCGGCGGTGCATCGCTAGGGCCGGCCGCGCCCCCTCCTAGGCTGCCTTGCATGCCGCCTGGGCTGTCCGGGCCGGCCCCAGCCTCTCCCCGTAGGCCCCTCTGCCCTGGGCTAGCCTGGCCACTGCCTGGGCCAGTGCCTGGTTCCTCACCCCGCAGCCTGGGCCGGCGCCCCCCACATGGGCTAGCGCCCCGCTGCACGTCGGCCCTGCCCCACCTCAGGCCGCTGCCCTCGACTAGGCCACCATCCGCCAGGCCTCCTTGGGTTGGTGCGCCAGGCCGCCTCGCCTGGCTAGCTGGGCCGCTTGCCCCTGGCCTGGGCCACCTGCTGGAGGCACGCCTAGGCTAGCTGGCCGGCTGGCGCCTGGCCGCATGCGCTGCGTCCGTAGCTGCCGAGTTCCGTCGTTGCCGGCGCACGCCATGTTCTCCTTTTTTTTCTTTTCCTGCGCTCCACCTTGCGCTCGAATTTCTTCCACACAAGGATTTGTGCAAATTCTCGCGCCTTTTGAAGCGAATTTTCTCGACCCGCTCCAGGCTCCACCTCGCCTTGTACATGTATCACCGTCCTGGGTCTCGTACCCGCCGGATTCCTCTACACTGCCTCAAGATCTACCTCAACCTCGTGCTCTAATACCACTTGTTGCGAAATCACGAGGCCACACGGAAGCGTAGATCTAAACCGAGATACCGCAGAATCGGCAACGAGAGTCATGATGTTTTTAACGTGGTTCGGCCACGAGGCCTACATCCACGAGGCCTACATCCGTCTATTAACTCTTTTTCAAGTTACATTGTCATGGTTACACAGGACACCTCTATTTATAGGAGGTCTGGGTTACCAGAGTCCAACACCAACTTCGCCCTATCCCTACTACATATCCAAGTCGTACCTCGTAACCTAGCCCGAACACATGTTTGACACAAACTCAACACCCCTTATCGCATCTACAAGTGTCGGGAAGCCCCTGAGCCCTCCACTTGACTAGACCTAAGTTCTGGCTGCCAGAATCCTCAACTTGTAGCAATGTTCCCCGACTCAGGCCAAGGAAAGAAGATAAGGTACTAAGTATAAATGTTATCATAGTCTATCGATACTTAGCGTCCGACAAGACCCACTATACAGTCGTTTCATACGAGTACTTTTAGATAAAATTCTTAGGTATTAATGCAGATATGTAGGTTCTTTATTTAGCAGGGGGCATCGCCGTCAGGTACATCAAGTCTCTTTTCAAAGACTAGGGCAACATCTAACATCACTGACACCAGCTGGTTGGTCTTCACGGCATCCTTCCCCGGGAGGTTGTCTCAGAGGACTCCGACATCCACCGTAGGGTAGGGGGCCTTGAAGAGGGCCATCACCATTGCCACCGCATCATTGACCCCCTATTGAAGCTCCTGGGAGATGTGGGTGGCCATGGTCAGTTTGGAGTTGCCAAACACCCGAGTCAGCTCTGCCAATCGACCGGCAGGACCATTTGTGGGCTAGATCGGAACCTCGACCTCTCCTAGGGCGATGTCGAGAAGGTCCAAGACAGAGGCCAGGGTGCCCTCGAGGAAGGATGCCTGTGCTTGGGCCCTGGACAAACGTGCCTCTGACTCCCTCAGCTCGGTGGCTAGCCAGGTCTTCTCCAACTGGAGCTTTGACTTCTTGGGCCCTAGCTTGGCCTCTCGAGCTTCCGATAGGTCCAGCTGCTCCTTTAGTTGTTGGACCTTCGAGTCAACGGAGCTCCATCCAGCCGTAGCACGCTGAAAAGGAACACCAGATTAACAATCAATAAAGAGAGGACTAATCCTTAAATAGTTCTCCGAGTACTTACCTCCGTGAGGGGCCTGATAAGCTTCATCGGGTCGGGTCGAGCCTGTTGTCGAGTAGCGACTCGACTAACGGGTGCAGCTCCAAGGAGTATGGCCCCTTGGGTGAGGTTTGCCTCACCACCAAAATCGGAGGGACGACATCCTTGGCTGGGGGATCAACCACCTTCTGAGCTTGCGACTTGGCGGGCACGATGGCCGGAGTCAGGGTAGCCCCCACAACTGGTTCGACCATGGAAGGGCCAGAACCCGAGGTGGAGAGGTCGTCCTCTAGTGCGAGATTGACCGCCGCCTCAGCACTCTCTGACCTACAACACATCAAGTCAAGACAAGTCTCTCGGACTCGGGAAGAAAAATTGAAGGGAAAAGAGATTACCTCATTCTCTTCAGGTGACGCGGAAGTTTCCTCCCGACAAGGCCTGGCCCCCTCTTGTTGGAAGGGAGGAGTTGACTGGGTTAGGGTCAAAGAGAAAGAAGACAGCAAAGGCCAAGGGGAAAAAGACCAACAAATATCTTCAAGAGTACAAGAAGGCAGCACATGCTATATCCTCTCAGTGCACACACTCCATCCAATCTACAGGTTCCTCCGTCCCAACTATCAAGGAGGTCATATAGTTGATGATTGAATGTGGTGCAATCCAAGGCACTCCTCTCTTTTTCACGGCTTGCAACCTTGCTCTGAAGCCGGAGATTAGGGAGTTGTTTGTGGCAATACCAAGCAACGAAGGACGGTTTGATGACCTCGAGAGGTCACATGCTAATGGCCTATAGTATTTGTATGTTCAACTATTTGTAGTAACTGCTAATGGACATGTATTTTATTTGTATTGATTGTATGTTCAACTATTTTAGTTGTAGTCATTGTATGTTGTACTATTTGTAGTAACTAGCAATTTCCATGTATTGTATTATATTTGGATTATTATGTGAGTTTTTGTATGTATGTTCAAGTAGATGAGTGATGAGGAAGGTCATGATGTTGAGGATGATGATGACAATATTGAGGAAGAACATCAACATCTAGCTGGGAATAGTGCACAATGGACAGCTCTTAATCGGTTGTAAAATTTGGAGCAACTGAGGCAACTAGCAATATTGGGTGAACAATATGAAAAAGGTACTTGAACAAACAACCTTATTGGTCTCCTATACAAACTGGCTATTCTTGGACAGTTGAGAAGCTCAATCATAAAAGATCTTGCTATAGGATGTTTAGAATGTCTAGTAGAGTTTTTGATCTTTTGCATCAAACTCTAGTGCAGAATTATAACTTAACATTAACAAGGGACATGACATCGATAGAGAGTTTGGCAATGTTTTTGTGCATGGTTGGAGGACCTAATTCCTTTGGGGATGCTGAAGTTATTTTCTGTAGATCAACTAGGACGGTGCATAGAAAATTTTATGGAGTGTTGAATTGTCCCTATAATATGTCCCATAATATTGTTAGACCAAAAGATTCAACATTCAGCCTAGTACATTCAAAGCTACTAGAACCTTGTTTCCATCCACACTTCAACAGTTGCATTAGGGCAATAGATGTCACACATGTGAAAACCATTGTCCCGGCATAGAAGTCAATTGAGTACAGAAATCACCACGGTTACACTTCGCAAAATGTAATGGCTTTTTGTGACTTCGACATGCGCTTCACATTCATTGTTGCCGGTTGGCCAGGATCGGTACATGACACATGGGTTCTAAATAATGCACAAGAGAAGTTTGTTGATGTATATCCAAAACCTGCTCCAGGTAAGTACCTTACTTTTTGTGCATATACATTCTATTTGCATATACATTCATATATTGTCATATTTGTTATGTGTAGGCAAGCACTACCTTGTTGATTCAGGATATCCTAACATGACCGGTTATTTAGCTCCTTATAAGGGAACAAAATATCATCTACCGGAGTTTCGCATATTATGCATGCCAACGAGGAAGCGTGAGGTGTTCAATCATGCTCACGCATCGCTCCGGAATGTGATTGAGCACTCGTTTGGAGTCCTAAAGATGAAATGGAGGATCCTCTTGCATGTTCCAAGTTACCCAGAGGAGACACAAACTCATATTGTTCATGCTTGCATGGTTCTTCACAATTTCATATGGGAAAGCACACTAGCTAATAAGGAGTTCGATAAATGTGATGCTGATGAGGACTACATTCCTAATGTGGGACAGGCAACCTCCGCAGGAAATGAAGATATAAATGGTGTTGCGATGGATGGCAATAACATGAACATTACTCGGGAATGAATTGCTGATTCCCTGTATGCTGCGAGAAGGCGTTAGTTGTATTTTAATTTTTCAATATGGCATGTATAACTAGTTCTCTCTATTTACCTACATCTGAACATGTAATTTGAATTTTATTTAAGTCAAAAATGACTATTTCCTAGTAATTCAGGTTGAAAACACATCGAATATGTTATATGCCGAAAAATAACTCATTTTAGGGTAATTATAAGCTTCCATTAGGGTAACAACACTCAAATCAGCTTACATACATACTCTCAGCACTCTAGGGGCACTTCAGACAATTCCTTCATACTCAGCCAACAGCCACAACCCAATCAAACACCTTGGTTCACAGGCTCAGGTGCCAATAGCCACAACAGCTTTCCCTAATAGCCAGCTAACAGCAGCTTTTACAACAGCCACAGCCCAACCAAACACCCCCTCAGGCCTTGCTTGATGATGTCTTCGGCGAGATCCCACACCGTCAGACCCCGCTCCTTGAGGTCAGCAATGTCGAGAATCAACGCCCGGGCGCGAGGGCTTAGATCTGGTTCCTCCGACTCGGTCTGGTTCGACGCAGATCCCTGGAAGCTGAGGCCTCCAGGTGCAGGTGGCTGGCAATAGAACCACTTCTTGTGCCAGCCCGACCACGAGCTCTTGCTGAGGAAGTCAATGTACTCCAACGACTTGCCCTCTCAAAGTTAGAGACCCGCACCACCGACGACCTTGTTCAGATCCTGTTCAAGTTGTAGAAGTACCGGAAGAGGCGGAGGTGGGGGCAAACTCCGAGATATGCCTCGCATGAGATGGATGAGCTCGATCGCGTAGAATTGGAGCACGGCAAGGAAAAAGCCAGACAGAGGAAGGAAGAAGCCACACCTGAAAAAGTTGACAAATACCACGATCTAGCCCGTGTCCAGCCTTGGGGTTGTCTGGCCATCGGCGGGTCAGAAGGCAACCCTAGAGAGTGAGGAAGATTTTTTACCATCCCGAGATCCTCCATACTGTCCAGGCTATCAGCAGTAAGCTCCAACATTACCCACGGGCCGTTGTTGGAGTAGGAGTCGCCCTTTCTGGAAGCTCCCTTCTTGCCCATGGAGGAACCTATCTCTTGATCGAAATACGGGTGAGAGGAAGAAGATGACATGGCTAAGGCTTACGGAAGGTGAAGCGCTCGAGATTTTGGGAGATGTGGCAAGGTAAGAAAACCGCTAAGTGCCTTAGACCTCTTATGCAGCAGATTCCACGGTCCTCCGACTGGCCCCATAGCGGTTCAGAGTCCTTGTCGGGCCACGATCTCTGTGGTTACATCCTGTCACGTTTAATGTGCACGGTAACTTTCCACGCATGTGAGGGGATAGGCGCGGGAAACCAAGACTTGACACCACACGATCCCAATATACACGCCGTGGTTTTCCTCCGTCAGCAGGGACAGTTGCAGATAAAGACAAAGATTCTTTCACTACCACGCAAAATCTTCATTGTGATGGTTCAAATTTCAGAAAACCCATTGGAAAGATGCGTGTCCCCAGTCTATGGATTAGGATGGCATCGGAAAAACTACCCGGAACTTCCACCTGGATGAGAGGCTGACTCGGGGGCTTCCGTAGCCACTCGGGTATACTCAATATCCCGAGTTGAGGACTCGGAGAACATTAGGATCCCAAGTAGACGGATATCCTACTCGAAAACTAAAAATAATTACTCGAAACATGCCCAGTCGGGATGTTTTCTCCGATTAGGCTGATTTTCCTTAGAATCATTTAGGCCTTATTTCACGTATTGATGGGGGGGCTTGACGATGAGTAATATGATTCTACCATATATGAAGACAATATATGTATACAACACCTTAGTTACCTCGAGCAGTTGACGTATTCGTGATGGACTCCAGGAGATAAGAAAACTTTCCGCAGGAGACTGGATACCCCTTAAACAAGGAAGTCTATCCCTATGTTTTGGGATGATTCGAGCCCAAGTCGGAGATGACTCCATACCCAGTACGGGGTACCCTCTATAAAAGGAACTAGAAGGCCCTGCGAAGAAGGCATATTTTAGAGAGAGACATATGCGACCTCTCGAGGAAGGCAAGCCCTAGCAAATTAGTGCAAGGAGATTCCTGACTAGTTATAGATTCCATCTAGGCTAGCCACAAACTTTTTCCTTGTATTCTGTTTTGAGATTCAATATATGCACCCAGGACGTATGGTTGTTATCCTGAGGGAGGCCCAAACCTGTATAAAATCATTGTTCTGTGGTGCCTTAGCTTGGTTCGATACGGCCCTAGGGTGTCCCTACCCCTTCACTCTTTTTTATCACGAATACCGTAAGATCGGTGGTTTACCAATCGTCGACACATGTGATCTTGCTCTGATTTGGATCTTGTTAAAAACTAGGTTGCAAGACTTGCTTCTTATAAAGTCTTGCATATGACACAGTCCAAAACCATATCCTTTCCCTCCCTGACGCACATCGTCATGTCGAGTCATGGTGATCGTGTGCGCTTCTGTTCCCATCGACCCTTGCTGTTAACCCGTAACTCTTCTCTCTGTGATCTTTCACCTATCATATATCTATATACCGGCTATCTCTCAGTTTATCCCTCAACCATCTACCAAATCAAGCGCTATCAACGCATGCAATTCCCTATCTACATGTGTGGCTAGCTACCCGACTACCCATCTCCTTTGATATGTCTACTGGTATGTGTATATGTATAGCCACCTATACATATGTGCCAATATCCTTATCTAATTTTGACACTCTATACCTATATATATATATATCTAGCCATAAATATATATATATGCATGCATATATCTATATTTCTATCTATACCTACCTAGCATGCGCCACCTTTTCTCTCTCTTGTAGGTCTAGCCCTAATCTACCCCTTCATTGCCTCCGGCAATTCTTCACTCTATCCCCATGTGATCATATGCCCATGGTGTCATGCTCTACACCTTCACCTTTCCTCTATCGCCTTAAAACCGTCGATTCTAAAACCCTAGCCTCGGCAGCTTGTGTTGTCCCTGGGCTTTTCAACTAAATATATATACACACACACACATATGTATTTCCAAAAATCTAGTGCATGGAAATGTTCTAAAATATTTGAAATATGACTTCCATCAAATCTAAACTTATTATGCTATTTCAAAGTATCTTGCCCAATTCTGGGCTTAATCTCCATTTTGAGTTACAATATTGAAATTAAGAATAAATAAGAAAAACCCTCCAACACATGCTCATTTAGTCTTTCAAAAATTTCCAAAGTATAAGCATGTGATATTTCAAAGGTAATCAGTTATTATTTCCTTTTCTATAAAAAAACCCCTTCTAAACTTATTTCACAAATTATTTTGGAATATTGAAAATCGAGGCTAAACCTTGACCTATTATTTTATGTGGGCTCATATCTTCCAAAACTTATCATAATTTGTTATAATATTCCTTACATCAATCTCAACAAAGCTATAAAATAATATGGTGACCTCCAGTTCAAAATTCTCAAATGATTTACAATTTTCATTTGAATTATTTTTGAAAATAAGTTAATGCCTAAAGTTTTAAACCTCAGAAAAATATATATAAATTATGGGGGATGTATTTCAAAATATTAAGTCAAAATCCATGCTCATTCACCCATGTCCATTTCAAAATTTTCAAATAATTTCAAAATCTCGTGTAAGCCTATTTTGAACCTAGCTCAAATTTCTACTGATTTAAACCTCCAAAAAATTTCATAAGTTTTGGAGAGCCTCCTCTAGCCATATTACATCCATTCTTGGTATATAATAATATTTTTTCTATTCAATTTCTCCCACGAAAATCCAGTCAATTTTTTAGGCTATCATACACTAATTTCTCTGTTGATCTCTCCTCTGCCGCTGCTAAGTCCAACCATACTCCCTCCATCTCCCTTACCAGTGGACCTCGGCACCACTGCTTAGCTTCTTCCCCAACAACCCCCTTCTTCTTCCTCCTTACCTCTCCCTCTCTCTCTTTTGCAGCTCATTGCTTCCTTTGCCATGACCGTGCCTCACCATCAAAGCCAACAACAAGCGGTACCTACCAATCCCTATGCTCCTACAGCACTAGCCCTCCTCTTCTCCTATATTTTTTTATCCTCTTGGCTCATCATGTGGCCAAGCTGCCCACATCCTTCCTAGGCACTCCCTCCTTCCCTTCACTCCTTGCTTCTTCCCCATGCCTCTCCTTCCTCTTCCCTCATCCACTCCCTACAACTTTCCCTCCAAGAACAGAGTGGCCGACAAGCACATTTTTCTCCCCTCCGGCAAGGGATCTTTACCACCGCCACTGACATGGATCCGCTTCATCAACCCTCTCTAGCCCTTGTTCCTCACCTGCCTTGCTCACCTGTTTCTTCTGACCCCCCTTTTTCTCCTTCACAGCTGCGGACGCCACTGACGAAGAGGTCAACCAAGCCATATCGGTGAGATCTGTCGCAACCGCGGTCTGCACGTAGTCGTTGCCTTCACTCCGTGGTCTCTAACACTGGCCACCAACCCACTGAGCTCGCCTCGCTGGACTTCACCGCTACTCCAACTGTCAGCTACTGACAGCACACCGACGAGGTGAGCACCACTGCCATCTACCCTCCCATTCACCATACCTCTCTGGGTGATTAACCCTAAGCACGTGCAAGCTAAGAACGGTTATAGAACCCATTTATATTATAACTGCCCAATAACAGCTGTAGCTACCTGTCCGATTAAGTGGAGGCAAGAACCTCCTATACACCTTCTCCTCGGTGAAACGTATTCCCTTCCCTAAAAACTTGGAATACATGTTTGCTTCATGAACATATATTTCCCCCTTCGTTTATGTTCCGAGAACATCTTCCTTCACGGAAGACATACTGCCCAAAACCCTCATTGACATCATTGCAATATCCTGCTGGCAATTCTTTCCCCCTCTCACTTTCTCTCCCGGCAGAAACTTCGGAGGCCCATTTCTCATCCATTCCAACTCTGAATGCCATAATTCTTTTTGCTATATTCCCATAAGTTCAAACCCTACCCAAAAGTACCACTTTCATAATTTTTGAAAATATTTGAATTTCAAATTTAAATATATTCAAATATAAATTTCATATATATCTCTTCTTAGTTTTAGCTTTGGATAAATTAGTTATTTTTCCTAAAATCTTCTAGGTCCAAAAACCTTTTGAAATCCAATATTTCATATTTGAGACCATAAAGGGGGTGAAACCTTATATTTTCCATATCTTTCAAATGGTATATCTTGGGTGTATTACTTCAAAGCATGTTAAATAAATTTCATTTCATATCTTTTGAATCAAACTAAAATATCTTAAAAAAGGTCATTTCATATCTTTTGAACCCAACTAAAATATGAGAACCAAGAGCATCTAAGGTGCTAATATGTTATTAACCAAATAAGCTATGGTTTCTAATTTTGCGAAAACCTTTATTTCATGTGATTTGTATTATTTCCTACTTCTTTAAAACCCTAATAAACATCTAAGTCCAGACCACATATTTTAAGAGTTCATGAGCGTAGGTTTGGTTCTTATATGGTTCTTCCTCACATTGTTGTCTATTCAATGTTTTTTCCGATGTGTAGTTACGATGTTGTGATACCTCACCAGAAGGAATCAAGTCGTTGCCGTATCAATAGCAAGCTCGAGACCCAACCACTATTGTCATGCAAGCTTTCCCCACTCGATCTTTTGATTGCAAACCATGCATACCACGTGGTATAAATCCTTATTTTATGTAGTGATAGTTATGACCTATATTGCATGAACCCTAGTACCAATGACCTTCATTTGTCACCCTAGGAGTATTTAATCCCGGATAAATTAGTGGGAGTATAAGATACAGTATATGGATATAACATGGCTTAGCCCCGTAATAGATAATCTAGGTTTTTGACAAAAATGGTGGAACTCGAGAACTCTCTACGAGGAGACCTTGGGAAGGACAGTGATTGTCTGGTGGATGTTTGAAGGGACAGTGATTGTTCGAGAAGGGGATGATTTTTTTTGAAAATGATTTTATATCAAAAACAAAAATAAAATGGAGACGATTTAGATCCGGGTTGGAGAAAGGAAGGAGGGGTATGAAGAGGTCATTGGAAGGTGTAGCCTGTCGTGGCATGATTACACTAGCCTGTCGTGGCTTGTCTATATTAACCTGTGGTTATGGTGCGGAGCCTTTCTCGGATCCATCAAGGACTGAGCCTAAGTGCCGCTCACCCAAGTTCACCACGTACGTCCACATGCCCTAATGGGAACAGCTTGACCCGGTAGTCAGTCTGTGCTAGCGTGCGAACCCATAGGTAGTGAGTAGTGTGTGCGAATGAGGTAGTGGCTTCTATAGAGAGGTTTCCTAGTTGTGGCGTGAGGTTATGCTCATCACAAAGGTGGAACACCACTCTATTTGTAGTGTTGCTATGAATTTAATGTAGAGATAGTTAAGTCCATCTGGTGGGTTCGTCACTAGGGCTACTCCAGTGAAGAGTCTTGTTGTGATAACCTTGCCGGCACACCTCATGAAGTGTGCTCATTTAGCCATGGCAACAAGCGAGACTCGCATCTTGTGGGTAAAGCCGTATATCCTCTGCAGAGTGTTAAAATCTATTTGAGTAGCCATGTCCACGGTCTTGGACACAACTGAGTTAGGCCACATATTGGTTAGACTATGTTTTAAAAAATAAAATGGGACATGGGTTTAAGAACGTGAGCATGATGAGCTCACAGTGTGCTTTATGAGCTACCCGTGTGTAGCGGGAGTTGTGGAGGTGGTGTGAAAGCCATACTACAAGGCCATAGTACAGAAGGGCTTGAAATTGTCTTAAGCCATTACCTGAAGTGCTCGGCATGATGCAGTATAAGGCGATAGCAAATGTTACCGTCACTGATTATATTGCTCGTCAGAGATGAGCTTGATTGTGAAAATGCTTTCAAATCTATTACTCACATATTTGAATGGGAACTTACTTTTTCACATAACATACAACATAGGATAGAGCTACATTTCTTGAACAAAGCCTTGCATGAAATATAGCTGTTATACTCTCCTTGGGGATTGCTTGCGAGTACGTTTGATGTACTGACTTGGCTTGTTGATTTGGCTAGACAAAGGAGACATCTACTCCGAAGACTTCGATAGTGTTTACGAAGGTCAGGGTGTAATCCCCAGTTGGTTGCATGTTGGGTATGGTGTACTGGTGGGTTCACTCCACCGCTTTGTTTTTCGGCTGCAGACTTTATGGCCGATGGGCCATAGGTATTTCACCTCGACTGGGAAGGTCTACCTCTGTATGAATATCTATTATATACATGTACGATAACAATATTCAAGCTAACTTGTGTGTACTGTCTACTGATCATGAGAATAGTACATGAAATGCAAGGGTTATCCGGTCTTTAAAACTGAGTACGCCACAGTTATTCTTATAAAGGATAATCTATTAAAAAGAAATTCGTGCAGGAGTAAACCTTATTGTCCTGCAAGTGCACATGGTTTGTTGTAGCCAGTTTACAAAGTAAGAGCATTGAATCCACGAGGATCAGAAGGAATCAGCGTTTTATCCAAGTAAAACCTTGTTGTTGTCCGTGCAAATATCCCTAAGGTTCGAAATTACTAAGCAAGTGAAAAAGCAATCAATGATTTAAAGGAGTGAAACAAGATTGCATAAAAGTAAAGAACAATAATTTAAATTGCTGAAATGTAAACACAAAGTGGGATCGATGGCAAAGGCATTCTTCGGGGGTACGAAATCTCCACTAATCATAAGGATAATAGATGGGAAATATTGTAGTAATCACATGAGTACAGGAGAGCGGAGCCAAATCTAGATATGCTCTGAACATCAAATACATATCCCTTGCAATCACTACCTAGACAATGTCTAATTGGCATACTAGATAATTAAGGTTTCTCATGGTTACGGTGTAACACAAATGGGTCTCCGTGGTTCTCACACCGAGTAGGTTAAGGGTTCGAGGTAGCTTCTGTCACTGCGGTAGCTCTAATCTCATACCTCCAAAGCATTCACACCGGTCATGTCTGCTAGGGCAAAATGGTGCATCGCGACATTCACACAACCATCACAAACAACATCGTCACGATTAAATAATTTAACTCAAATAAATTACCATATCACAATCATGGTTAGGTTAGGATCTCTCATAGCCTCAAGTACTAAATGATTACTACCGCATTGAAACACAAGTCATGAATGAGGCAATGATAGTATGGAACATGGAGTAATGTAACAAAGTAATCCTCAAACAAATGCACACCGAACAAGTATGAGAATGGATAAGTTCGGGGAATAAAGTATGGAAGAAGTCAAAGATGATAATGGGTGGATGCCTCCTCGATCTTCCTTGGAATCTCCTCTTGATTATTGGTGAAGCTGGCTACCCCCGGTGAAGATGGTCTCCACTCTCAGATCCAATCTAGAGCAGTTTTCTCAGTTATGGCCTCTCTCCTAGGATGTAGGATGATAACTCGTATATCCACCACTGTCACTAGGTTATGTTTGATGAGGTGGAGTCCCTGGTATAGGGTACGAGTGAGCGGTATGGGTGAGCTAGCCCGTACCACATCCCTCTTCTGCTTCGGAATGTCCATTTTCAACATGGTTTGTTCCGTTGGCTTCATCTTTTCATGTAGAAGGTATTTGTGCATTATTTCCCTGAAAAGCTTTCAGAAATTGTGGTTATCCTCCTAAACCTCCTTTTGGGACTGTGAAAGAGCATCTAGGCCTCAAGTTGGTTTTGATGGTTAATGGCAACTCAAACTGGAATCTAATGTTTACATTGAGTGTAGGCAGGTTAGTAAGTTCCAGGAAGAAGGGTCATCAGAGAAAGGATGACCACCAAAAGGGTACAAGGGTGGTTTTCAGAACTAAGGAATGGCTGTGCTAGGTAGCTGTGCCACTAACCACCAAAAATGGGGAGATTGAAAGAGCATCTAGGCCCCAAGTTGGTTTTGATGGTTAATGGCAACTCAAACTGGAATCTAACATTTACATTGAGTGTAGGCAGGTTAGTAGGTTCCAGTAAGAAGGGTCATCAGGGAAAGGATGACCACCAAAAAGGGTACAAGGGTGGTTTCCAGGACTAAGAAATGGCTGTGCTAGGCAGCTGTGCCACAGCTGTGAAGAAGCCGGTGCTGTGTAATGAGTTGCAAGCAAGGTGATGGTGGCTTGATGCGTCAAGGGCCGTGACTACAGTTGGTGGGCAGGTAAAGCCTAGATTTTCTAGTTTCTTTGAGTCCATAGGAAAAACCCGTACTATCAAGAGGGATGATGCACACTACCTCAGAAAACACTTCTGCTGCAACACTTCTACTGACGGGCAATAGTATGCCCGTCGCTGTTTTCGTACTTCATTGATGGGCGAGAAAATGGCCCGTCAGTAAATGTAATGCAGATGGGCAGGAAGACAACTTCTACTGACGGGCTTAGTTTTTGCTCGTCAGTAGAAGTAGGACGGGATGAGAAAGTTAACGTCTCCACTGACAGAAACTTCTATTGACGGGCGAGATTAACGTGACCATCAGTGAATTGGAGACTTACACTGACGGGTAATTAAGTGCCCGTCAGTAGAAATTTGCTTCGCGGATGACCTCGCTGGGCAGGTTTATCACTGACGGGCGGCACTATGTGCCCGTCAGTGAAGTCTGTTGCTCCACTGACGGGCCCAAATAGCTGCTCGTCAGTGGTCAAAAATCACTCCGCATGCCCAGCCCACGAAAACTAAACCCTCCACCCGAACTGCTCCGTATAAAATGCTAACCCTAGACTTATCCCGATCCACTCCTCCCAACCCGATCCCCTCTACTCACCCCGCCGCCACCTCCACACCTCCCCTCCTCCCCTCGCCGCCCTGCGCCCTCTACCGCGCTCGGCGGATCCAAGCGACGCCTTCCATCTCCCCGAGCGGCGGCAGCGGATCCGGGACGCCTGCTACCTCCCCGAGCGACGCAGTTCCAACTCCCTGAGTGGCGGCGGTGGATCTAGGATGCGGAGGCCCTCACCGACGATGGATCCCACGTGGTCGGCCTCGGTTTCGGGCGCGGTGGACGCGGCGACTGTGGTGGGCGACACGGCGGGTTCGGCCGCGGCTTCGGGCGCGTTGGCCACCCCACGCGCTCCTCCTCCTCGTCGCCTTCCTCGCGCTCGCCCCGGTCCTCCCCCAGTTGAACAGCGATGGCGGCGGAGGCGGAGGCTTCTACAACCCGGCTCGCGTCACTCAGCTCTCTTGGCGCCCCAGGTTGGTTCCTCTCCTGCCCAGTCTTTCGTCGGCGTGCCGGCGCGTGCGCGGCGCGCCACCTGTTTGTTGATTTGCCTCTTCACAGAGGCGAGGTTTCTCTGTGTGTGCAGGGCGTTCCTGTACAGCGGCTTTCTCTCGCACGGCGAGTGCGACCACCTCGTAAAGCTGGTGAGTCGTTGCTGGCTATTGTTACGGGTTCTCGGTTGCTCGGCGCAGAGGTTCTTTTTCTGTGAGTCGTGATTCACTGATCCTTGTGCTTTTGTTGGGTTTCAGGCCAGGGGGAGGCTACAGAAGTCGATGGTGGCGGACAATGACTCAGGGGAGAGTGTCATGAGCCAGGTGCGCACGAGCTGCTAATTCTGCCGATTGGCGTTGTTGCAATGGTATATTAATTTGTACCTCTACTTTGCTCTTCTTCATGTTGCAATGGTATATTAATTTGATACTATGAGTGTTAACAACCATCACATTGGTCCAAGAAGGGATCAAGGGAATGGGATTATATCTGCTTGTTTCTTAGTTGACAAAGTGATGTCTTGAGCACCTTGATATGTACCAGGTGCTATATTGATCTGCTGATGGTGATGTAATCGAACTTCATTGCACTGTCATATTCCTTATGCCTATTTGGATCCGTGGTTGATCTAATATGTTTTCTGTAGGTTATTGTCCTTCCAAGCCTGCGGTAACAAAGTTCCGCTCTGAGCCTGCTTACACAGATTTCATGCGACAGTGGCATGTTGGTGTCTACTTTTCACTGAGGTGAGCATAAATATCTATACTATTCTATTGTTAGACATGCTTCTGAACTCTGTTTCTAACTTGGTATCTACTATTTCAATTACACAAGGTTCCAGGAAATTGCTGGTGGTCTTGATTCTGTTCTTACAGCCACAATTAGCCCTGTCGGAATGAATGAGAATCAAGCAAAGCATAAGACATTGTTGTTGAAGCAAAGTATTAAGCTCTTAGAAAGTTTGCAGTCCTGCTGGAGTGATGAGGTTCTTGTTTTCTCCCATGCTGATAAATTCCTCCGTTTGTCTTTGCAGCTTATTTCAAGGTATAACTATTACAAAGGATATTTATTTTCCTTACTTTTTCATGGCTTAACATTTGGAGGCTGACATTTTTTTCTCTGCATGTTCCTGTACAATAAGGTATACAACATGGCTTTCTTCTGGTCTGGCTACATGTAAAGCTTCTGATGAGAGCTCAAGTTCTCCTGCAGATGCTGAATGGGCATTATCTGTACCTGTGGAGGATTTCATATACGTACCTCACATCTACAATATTCTTTGAACCTCTGACCATGTCATCTCAGTGATCCAAGACCTAGCTCTTTTCATTCTGCATTGTGACCTTGCATCTTATGACTAAAATACTGAGTATTATCACCTTAGATGTGAACACTATGTGTTACTGTTGTAAGTGTATGCCTCTCCTTTGAAGTTAGTGGATTTACTAAATTAGGTTGACAATAAGTTGATTAATTGACTCCATGCTAAGGACTAAGTGCTCAGGAAGTTGAGTAGCCAACTACTTCTACTTTAGCTTAACCAGGATCACGTGTGGTGGGGTTAGTTCAGAAATAATCTGCAGTTGGTAGCACGCTATGTGGCAACTGTGAGGCAATGATGTGATGTGATGTATTCTTTTGCTATGGCTGTAATAGTGGCTGTAATGTTGACGTTACCGTGCGAATGGAGCTGTGTGAATGCTGTAAATCTGGTTTATTTTTTTTAAATCCCTAAAAACTAACCACTGACGGGCAGAAATCGTGGCCCGTCAGTGGTGAGTCGGGCACTGCTGACGGGCAGCCCGCCCGTCAGTGGAAGTATACTCTCCACTGACAGGAGCTTACTGACGGGCGCAAAACCCGTCAGTGGTGACGGTTTTGCGCCCGTCAGCGATTGTGTTTTCTGGGGTAGTGGCAGTAATGATCTGTCCTTGTTACATTAACAATGCCCATGATCAGGAAAACAAGATCATCAACAATACATGAGCTAGTCCAGAGGCCTGACTAGGGATCTGAATGGTGTTTATTATTCCACACATGCAATTAGGTTTTTCCTCTGAATCTCATATTCAAGAACCAATGCAATTTTAGCATAGAACATAAACTTAATCATGAACATGAAAATAGAATAATAACAACTTTATTATTGCCTCTAGGACATATTTCCAACAGAAAGAGCATCTAGGCCCCAAGTTGGTTTTGATGGTTAATGGCAACTCAAACTGGAATCTAACATTTACATTGAATGTAGGCAGGTTAGTAGGTTCCAGGAAGAAGGGTCATCGGGGAAAGGATGACCACCAAAAATGGTACAAGGGTGGTTTCCAGGACTAAGGAATGGCTGTGCTAGGCAGCTGTGCCACAGCTGCGAAGAAGCCAGTGCTGTGCAAGGAGTTGCAAGCAAGGTGATGGTGGCTTGATGCGTCAAGGGCCGTGACTACAGTTGGTGGGCAGGTAAAGTCTAGATTTGCTAGTTTCTTTGAATCCATAGGAAAAACCCGTACTATCAAGAGGGATGATGTAGTAATGATCTGTGGAGGTTCTAGTTGCTCAATGCTCAGGATGTTGGACAGTGGCACTAATGCGTTGAGGTTAGTGGCCCTGTGTCAACAGTTTTGCACAAGTGTGAAACTGGTTTTGTGCTTGCACTCTGTAGTGCTAGCAGTAGAAAACCCTAGGGGTTAGAGTCACCGGTGTGATACAGCTGTGTCACAGGTGGTCTAGCGCTCTGTGACTCAGGTACATCTCTGTACCAGGGGAGAGCTTGTAAAAGCTAAGGGACCTGCGCTGCGATGGCTTGTCTGCTGAGTCGGAGGGCTGTCGGAGGTTCTCTCCTTATTAGGTTTTAGATAGTGTTGTATGCTGAGGGCATGTCGTGTGCCAGGACCGGGCTGAGTACTGCTGCTACGTCAGTTAAGGGTTCACCTGTGTCAGCCTCTGGTGACACAGGTGTCGGTCTGCCTGAGCCGGTTATAGGTTGGGCGTAGTGTGTAGCTGTGTCACCGGTGCCTGTCACCGGTGGCTCACTTAATCCTACGTGGCAATAGTGTAACGGTCGGGTTCCTGCGAACTCTGTATATAGGGGACCAAGGGAGCTCTTAGACCTCAACCAATCAACCTTTGCAAATCCAGTGAATCATATTCAACCGTTGCAAAGCCTCTTCGCACCGAACAAAAGCCAAAGTTTCCTAAGTGTCAGTTCGGGTGAGTTAGAGTTCTTGAGCAAGGAGCATTGGTTCCTCCAAGAGTTGTTGCTGCTAAATCTGTTACTCTTGGAGTGTCTACTCCTAGACGGGTGTAGAAGTCGCTGGTATCACCCAAGCTTGTGTGGGCTGAATTAGGCGTTTGTGAAGGTGAATCGAAGTCTACCTGCTGCAAGCAAAAGGACTTCCACAAGCAAAGGAAGAGGCCTGAACGTCAGGTACTCGGAGAACAAGCACGATTTGGTGCTGGCGATCTCTTCGGAGTAGCCTCTCCAACGGAGACGTACCACTCTGTGAAGAGCTGGGAACTTCGGTGAAAAACACACTGTCTCCTTGAGTACTTTACTGTATTATCTTTAGCTTCCTGCTTGCTTGCTTGCTTGTGAGATCTTAGACTTATTCTGTTCATCTGTTATAGATCTCCTTTATACCTGTATTTCATTAGCTGTGTCTCAGTTGCTATATATCTTATCTCACACCTGAGTCAGTTACCTGTTACACAGGCACATTGATTGCTCATCATTTACTAAGTCCTTAGAACACCTGTGTTAGGCACCTGTGTGACAGCTGCATGCTAATTTACACACTATCTGTTGCCTGTGTCACTCACCTGTCACACAGCTAGCTAACCTTGGTTCCTGTTTAAGGCTTAACCTGTTTAATCAAATTAAAAGAAGTAATTTTTGTTAGCCTCCTATTCACCCCCCTCTAGTCGGCACCTTTGGTCCTTTCAAACTCCTTCGACTCCTCCAGTCAGGTCCGGCTCCTCTTTTCCTTCCTGAGCTTCGAGTTCTTCGTATTCGACCTCTAACAGTTCAGAGTCTAACAAAGGAGAGTTTACGTAGGGGATGAGTACAGAAGGTACTCAACAAATTCATAATAGCAAAAGGTGTTTGGATGATTATTTCTACTAGGACAAAAGTCCTCGAAGGATATGCATTTTTTCCAATAACATTTCTGGACAAAAGTCAAGTTTTAATTTATCTATGTTCAGAAGGCTTCATGGGTCATTAGAACCTCCGATGGTTCCTTTCCCGCCACGATCATAGTTCGTACCCAGAACAGGGAGTGACAATGCCACACTTCAATACACTCTGCGGAGGTGCGCTACTTTACCCACAAGTGGTACTTAGGCTTCACGCCAGGTACGAGACCCATCACACTCTCATCGGTGCGTGGCCATGTCTAAGGTTCCAAGTCATTTCACCCTTCCCTTGGACAATATCTCCCCTTACGTAGTCGGTCCGGAACCGACTAACCACCTCATCATTATAGCGTACTTTTCTGAAGAATTTCAGGGACATAACGCCTCCCCAAGCGTAAATTCAGGGTTTGTCGCTCCCCTGGGCGAGGGACATAACGCTTCCCCAGGCGTTACGATACATACGTTCCTGGGAGATATGCACTAAGAAAGTGTTACTTGACTCGCCTGTCCCATAATAGGTCTTGCGGTTAACGCTATCTATACGGCGTGAGAATGCCAACTGACATTTGTTATTAACCTTATGGTGATACCATATACAATGGAACCCTGACCACCCCACAAGTTCCAAAACCGGGGTTCCATTGCCCACCAATATATGGTTCAACGAATCATAATGCAGTCCATTTATTAATTATCACAAACCAGGTGATAAGAAGAAGGAAATTTGCATATATGTTGATAGAAATAATTCACAAACATGGACAAGAAATGAACTTGCTTTGAGATGGATATAAGAAATGTAGTGAGATGTCCCTTCGGACGAAATCGGCAGAACTTCGAAATCTAAAGTGGAATAATTGTCCGATAAGGACTATTTCCAAAGATAGCAATTGTATATGCATACATGCATGCTCATGTTGATGGGGTTGAATTTACAGAAATTGGATTGATGTGGACTACCTTGTCGAAGACAATGCAATAGATGATGTTTATTATAACTTCCTTAATTTTTTTATCTGCTCTATCTTTTGAGTTTGTAGAATTAACTATTAACAACTTCATAGTGTGGTGAATTCATTAAACTAAGTGGAATTCAAAGTATTTGGGAAAATGTTGAATTCTAAGTTTGCAGGGAGTTATCAAAAGAATATTAGCTTTTCTCAAAAAGGGTATATATATATATACACATCTAAACTCAAGTCATTTAAGTTAACATAGGACTTTTAGATTATTTTAGTTTAAATCTCTTCTTAAATCCCAATTATGGAGAAAATTTCTGATTAAAACAACAACAAAAAGAGAAAAAAAATAGTAGCTTGGGGCCTGCCATGGCCATCTTTTGGCCCATGGCCTACTTGGCCCACTCGGGTACCCTCTTAGGGTTTACCCTAACCAGTCCCGGCTACCACCCCCTCCCCTCTCAAACCTCACATGCTGCCACCTCCTTGGTGGTCTCGCCTCACTGCCCGAGGCCGCCCTAGGCGCCGCCATCGACCTGCTGCCCGGGAGGTCACGTGGCCCGGTGTGGTAGCTTCGGTCTGCCATGGCTCCGTCAGGTCCCACTCCCGTCGGAGGTGGGCCATGGTTGCTCACCATCACGCCACCCTCCATCGCCGGTAAGTACTCCTCTAACTGGTGAGTTTTTCCCCAATCTCCTCTCCCAATTTCTAAGGTTCAAGTTGATTTGATCCGGTTAATGCTAACATATTGGTTAACTAGAACTAGCTTCATGTATAAATTCTTTGTGGAATACTTGTGTTCATTTGTGTACTGATGCTATGAAATGATTAAAACTTGGTCTGCTATACTTATACTAGTGCTGATACTGCACGGTTAAGGTCTCAGATATTTTATTAAACTTCCCACATATGAAATTCCCTCATCCTTCCATGGAAATATAAATAGCATGTCCACATGGTTTAGTTGCAGCCCTGGATTTCTAAGTGGTTGACATGAGCACCTATGCTAACTAAAAACTCTGCACACTCGTACTAGTATGCTCCTAATCTGAATACTTTGCATTAAGAAATGAGTTGCTCCTCTTTTCTTGTTATTAAATACTACGAATCTAGATTCTACAGTTGCTGATTACTGGGTAACTAAGGGGCATCTAACACTATTATGAATTTGAACTTGCCTGATCTTTCACCTCTCACTAATTCTTCCATACTTATGCATACCAGTTTAGCAACTGGAGGAACAGATGCTACCCTTGAGCTTAGCTTATTCCCTCTTTTCTCTAATTACTTCTCTAAACTGATAAGAACAGATGCTATCCCTTCTCCTCTTTTCTGATTTTAGACTAGCAAAAATAGTTTACTCATACTTCTTGATCTTAATAAGAACAGATACTATACTCTTTTTCCCCATTCCAATTTGATAAGAACAGATTACTTCCTTTTGATTTAGTAGGTGATTTATTTAGCCTAACGCAGAATATTTCTGCAGAACTTAAATACTTCTTCTCTTTTGCTAAAAATTTCTATCTTCTCTATTTCTACCTTAAGCAAGCTGAAGCTTGGTCTTGAAGTGTTCTGAAAACCTGCTTCTTCAGGCTTTCCCTCCTCCTCCTCGCTGCCTTGCTTACCTCTCAGCTATCTAGCTCCTTACTATGGATGTGGTACTATTCTTGGGTGGTGTTGGACTAAAAAGAGAGCACATAAGGCTCTATTTATAGGCCTTGAGGTGCTAGTATGCTGGAATTTCGAGCTGGGCTTTGCTTGACACCTATTGTGTGACTCACCTAATGGCTCGTGACTGAGCTATTTACATGGCAGCCCTAACTTGAGCCTTATCCTCCTCAAGCTTGAGGCGGCAAGGTCAATGCCACCAGCAGCTTATTGCTGGTTCAATCCTCTTGGACAGGTTGTGCTAATGTGGATGTTGCCTATATTTGGAAGATGTCAGCTGTTGCTAAAGTCTTTAAATGCTTAGCATTTTGAGATACCTAGGTCTTGCTGGATTAACACTTGAAAGCAAACCTTATTTCCTTTTTAAAACAAGATCAGTTGCCTAATGGAGGTTAGTTTAAACTAAAATTGACTTAAGGGATTTAAGCTGCTGCCTTGGTTGCCTAATTGAATTCAGATGCCTAAACACTTGTTGTCTTAAGATTGATGCCTCTGGTTTGTTACATATTGCCTTAAGAATGATTCCTTTGGTTTGTTAAGATCTGTTGCCTAACTAGAACTAAATTCCTAAGTCAATTTTTAACTTATTTGAATCCAGAACCAGTTCTCTGGATTCACAAAACTAGCCTCCTAAAACAAATGCATTTCTTTTTTGGAAATGCTACATTTTAAATCTTCACCAACTTTTCTCTTTTTGGAGCATTCTTCTATTGTTTATGTGCAGGTTGAAAAAGAAAAGAATTGAAGATGAAGAAGAGGGAGTTGAGAAAAGAATGAAGACAATAGATAGATTTTTATTACAAATTTTGCAACATTCATGCTTTGTAATATTTAAACCTTTTGTAAGTCAGATTTTGGACATTTGTAATTGGAATTGAATTACTTGAAAATATATGCTTCCTGGAATTGATTTGTGATATGTATTTTAGAATTTTATATATATATATATATATGTCTCCATGAATTGATCTATGATTATCATTTCTATTGGAATTGTGCAACTTATTATGTTTACATATATACATTTGTTAAATGTTTATCCGATGTTTTCAAAAATTTAAATTCTCTCAAAACTTAACATGCATGAATGCTAAGAATTAAACTCCTAATCCTAGTGTTTAGGTTTTAAGAAATACAGGTTCTCACAGATTAACTAAAGTGGGACACTTTATTGCCGTAAGACCACTTATGTGGGAGATAAACTAGTAGAGCTATATATGAAGAATATTGTGCATCTAAATGGAGTGCCCAAGAAGATTATGTCTCATAGAGGAACCCAGTAGACCTCTCTATTTTTGCATAGCTTGCATGAAGCTACGGGAACTCACTTAACCTTCAGTATTGCTAATCATCCTCAAAATGATGGGCAGACAGAACACTTGAATCAAGTTTAGAAGATATGCTACGAGCTTGTGCTCTTATGCATGGAACCAGTTGGGATCAGTGCCTACCATATTTAGAACAATACTTATCAAGTCAGTTTGCATATGTCATCATTTGAGGCATTATATGGAAGACCCTACAGAAGACCCTTGAATTGGACAAAAACAAGTAAAAACCAGTTCTTCAGACTAGATACAATAAAGGAAGCCAAGAAACACGTCTGGATAGTAAAATATAATCTCAAAGTTGCACAGTCAAGGCAGAAGAGTTATGCTGATACTCGGCGTAGATATTTCATTCTCAAACTGGAAGACTATGTGTACCTAAAGGTGACACCCCTTCGAGGAGTGAAAGATTCCAAGCTAAAGGACAACTAGCACCATGGTACATCAGTCTATTCAAAATTCTGAATAGAATGGGAGAAGTAGCGTACAATTTGGAGCTACCGCGATCTTTTTGCTAGAAAAAATAACGTGCTTCATGTCTCTTAGTTGAAGAAATGTCTTCGAGTACCAAAAGACAAAGCACCCATGGAAAAGACCGACTTGCTATAAGATTTGACTTACTAGGAGTACCCCGTTAAGATTCTTGATACCCCGTTAAGATTCTTGAAGTTGCAGAGCATATTACAAGAAGCAAAGTTGTTTCTTTCTGCAAAGTGCAATGGAGCCATCACTCCGAAGCTGAAGCAATGTGGCAACACGAAGAAGACCTCAAGGAAGAGTTCCTTGACCTATTCTCTAGTCAACCTGAATCTTGGTGTCTATTTAAGGGGGTAGGTTTGTAACAACTCAATTTTCTCAAGATTTCAAAACCTCTCAATTATCTTTAATTAATAGAGAAATATGTGCTTTTACGTGGAATAATAAGCTTAATATGAGTTTCCATAAAATTTGGAGGCTTTAATATGAATTAAATCCAACTTAAATTAACTTTGGTTTTAATCTGATGGATTTTGTTTGAATTTTGAGGGCAGAGCCCTCTTCCTTTTTCTTTTTATGCTTCCTTTTTTCTTCTTTTTCCTTCTCTCTTCCTCTTCCTCTTTTCTTTTATTTTATTTTATTTCCTTTCGTTCTTTTCCTTCTTGCTTCTCCCTCTACCGAGCCCTGCCGCGACAGGCTTTTCCTCCCTTTTTCTTCTCACGCTAGCGCGCCCCCTCCTCCTCCTCCTCCTCCTCTCGGCTGAGGCCTCCACATTCTCTCCTCAGCCCAGCCCGCCTCCTCTTCTCCTACTCCTCACCTGTAGCCCACCTGGCTTGCAACCTAGCTGACTGTCGTGCCACATTCATGTATGAGTCGGGCTTGGACCCGTGTCTGAGCCGGACTCCAATGCACCACCACCTCCTGCCTTGCACGCCAAGCCAAGAGGGGAGGGGGAGAAACCCTAGCCCTTCCTCTATAAATAGATGGGTTTGTGCCCCCCTCTCTCTCACACCCCTTCGCACGCTGCCTTTTCTTGTTGACACCCTCAAGCCACAGCCTATTCGTCGCCTCTCTACCGGTGAGCCCCTACACTCCTCCCTCTCTCTCCCTCTCCCTCTCATCTACTCCTAGACACCACCACCGTCTACCTCCTCTCCGCTCACTATCGTCGGCTCCTCGTGATGAGGACATGACCCCATGAATACAACCACTACTACTACTTCTGCAACTTTCCATGGTCTTCCTGTACAAGCTATGAAGAAAAAGAAGAGCACCAGCAAGATCTTCAAGAACAAGAGAGGGTTCAAGTTTAAGATAAGGAAGAGGAGGATCAACAAGATACTTCATGAAGGATGCATAACAAGGAGCCACAAGATTAGGAGGATGCGTGAAGATGATTACATGCTAGATTCCTTATACAAGATACAGAAACAACCATGAAGACCACACAATGATGATGGAAAATACACAAAAATGAAAGATCAAATGTAGCTTCAGTCGAGAAAAGGAAGAGTAAAGGACTTAGTCATATTTTTTTTGTGGTGAAGCACACTATTTTATATTTTTAGACTACATAATGATGGCCAGAGACACTATAATGGAAGATCAAATGAAGTTTCAATCAATAAAAGGAAGAATAAAGGACTTGGTCCTATTCTGGTGTGGTGTTGTGCACCTATTGTGGTGTGGTGTTGTGCTTGCATGGTATCAGAGTACCATCCAGCTACCCCACGAACATCAAGAAGACTTCTTTCAATGGAATATCTAAAACTAATTGGCATGAAATCTCATGGTCCATATCATAACTCACCTCGTGCACGAGATAAGGATGTGTGGCCCTGTGTTCATACGCAACATGTACCCATTTGAGCGCTACATGGAAATACTGAAGCACTGCTGATGCGGACATTGCCATGGACAACACTCAATCAAGCTATTCAAATCCAAGCGACACGTGTATGGATCCTTATGTCGCCAAGACATGGCATGAAGAGGTGAATCTTCTCCTTTACACGTGCCCATCTAATCCTACCTTGAATGGTTTGCTACCTAATGCTTTGACTCTAAATATGCCAAGGTACCAAGGACCGACCAAGGTGGAAGGCAAAGGAACCAAGGGACAGTTTCAGAGCACCAAGCCCAAAAGTGGAGAGAGGTCGGAGCAAGAGAGAGGCGCCAAGTATCAAGCCCAACCATGCCCCGGGCAGCGGGACCGAGGAAGGGACTCCAATCTTCAAGCTCAACCACGCCCGGACTCCTGCCTCGGTCCCTCCGGACGTCCACTGAAGAAGAAGGCCCGGACTGTCCGGCTGAGGCCCGGGACCCTCCGGATCAGAGCCGGACCTCAGGCCGGACCCTCCGGGAGAGTATCCAGATCCTCTCTGGAAAGGCCGGACCTCAACCCGGACACTCCGGCTGAGTGTCCGGATCTTCTCTGGAAAATCCGGAGGTCAGCCCGGACACTCCGGCCACCTGGACAGTCTGGCCCCAATCCGGAGAGTCTGGATTTGCCTGCGCACAGGAAAATGGGCCATGGCCCATGTAATCCCTTCAGTGGCGGGTTAGACTATAAATACCCGTACCCCTCCCAAATTAGGTTTTAGACTTGATGTATTAGCTAAAGTAGAGCTTTGCTCCTAATCTAGGGTTCATCCCTCTATGTTTGGGAGTTCCACCTTAGGCCTTTCTTTCCTTTTGGATTGAACGGATCGGCGCGTGCCTCCGAGTGGTAAACGTGGCATTCAATTGAGAGCTTGGTTGATTTGGTTCCTAGTTCCCTAAAGGCTTTCTCGTTGGAGTTTGTTGTTGGGGTGGGTTTCCATCTAGGCCTAGCTAGTTATCCTTGTCCAAATCATGAAGATCGGGAGCCCTCCGTATCAACTTGGTATCAGAGCTCAAGGTTTCCACGATTTGGATTTGTATCCCTTCTTCTTCTACCCCCAATTTCTAGCTTTCTTTTGGTTTTTCTTACCTATTTCGAAAACCCCACAAAAAGAGCCCGATTTGAAATCTTGATGCAATTTGGAGTCTTGAGTGAGCTTTGGTTGGTTTTGATCCATTAGATCTTAGCTATACTTGTTGATCTAACCTCCCTTTGCGTTGCTTGAGCCAATTTGGTCGTTTGCCCTTTCAATTTGGTGATTTTTGGGCCGCCCAGATTTCAGATCTGCTTCTCTGTTCCCCACTCGGATAGTCCGGATTCCAGCCGGACAGTCCGGGCTGCCGGACCCTCCGGATTCAACCCGGACAGTCCGGATTTGCCAGAAACAGGGCGCAGCACTTCACCATTTGGGGCATAACTTCCACATCCGGAGTCCGTTTGGCGATCTAGGACTCATTGGAAAGCTGGTGACGAGCTCTAGATCATCATCATCACCACATACTTCTACGAGCAAGGTAAAAACTCCGGCAAGTCCATCTTCCTTGCATTTTCTTTGTGAGCCAACATCTTCCATTTGCGAATACTTTGAACCTAAAAAGACTAGCTCATTGATGATTGCTTGGGCTTTGCGCACTTGATACTACCTAGAGTACCCCGAGCAAAATTGTAAGCGCTAGTTGGTCTTGTAGGTCTTGGCACAAAGAAAGAAAAGGAAGGAAAAAGTCAAAAAAAAAGAGATCAAAAGAAACCAAAAGACAAAAAAAAGAGAAGAAAGAAAGTGCCTATCTTTTGTAGGAAAGCGCAAAAACTCGAAATGCTCAAAATAGGCAAGTGGTACAAGTGTGCAAATCCATAGCCCTATAAACTTTGCAATCGAGCTAGCGTCTTTCTTTGTATTTGTGCAACACGAGCTTATAGTCTTCGCTAGGAACATTTTGTACTAGCTCACTTCTTTGGTTGCACAAATCCCATTATCTTTGCGCGTGAGTTGTTTGAGCTTCGCTTATATCCTTTGAGATCAACTCTTATTGCATTATTCTATTTTGGATTATTACTAATCTTTGCAATATCTCATTATCCAATTGCTTAGTGTGTGTGTTGTGCTAACCTTTTCCAAGCTCCACATATGCCATTGTGTGTGGTAGTTTTTGGGACCTGGAACCTTGTCAACTACCTCTTGTGGAACACCTTTACCCTCCGCGGCCCTCCGATCCTTCAATCCAAGGAGACAAGGACTTCGGTGGTAAGTGAGGTGAGCGAAAAGCGTAGGTTTCCAACTTCCACATATACCACATACATATCCTTTGTGCTTGCATCCTAACCATGTTTAGGTTTGACCACGAAATGGATGCCAAGGAGGAGAGACCAGGACAAGGGAAAACACAACACTCTACAATGTCACTTCGAGCCTCATGGGTTTCAATGAATGAGACGAGTCATCCTCGCCCAAATCCATCAAGAGTTTCACCGACAAGAACCTCGATGTCCGAAGCCCCAAAGGCTTGAGGAGAAGCCATCATCAACGGATGGATGAGGATGGAGGAAGCCGTACAAGCACACACCGCCAAGAAGCTCCACGACGACAAGGTTGCCAAGGTGGTGGAGTTGACAAGCTGGACAACCCAAAGATCACCACGCCCAAGTCCCTCAAGACCAAGTTCCCCAGTGCCCAAGAGTCTAGAGATTACATAAAAATTCATTCTATGGAACTCAAGATCCAGAAGAGTACCTTGAATGGGAATGGCGGATGGAGAAATTCCTCAAGCTTCAACGAGTACCCCCAATTGAAGATGTCAAATGAGCCATGATGGACTTCCACGACTATGCTTCAAGATGGTGGGCGTCTACTTCCCATGAAGGAGCTCATCACCAATTGGACAAGCTTGAAGATGCTCATGAGAGATGAGTTCGTGCCACCCAAGCTCTCAAGGGAGCTACTTCGCCAAGTGGAGTGCCTCAAGCAAGAGGACAAGCCGGTCCAAGTCTACTTCAATGAAATGAAGCATGCCTTACGACGAGCGGTGGCTTTAGTACAGCACGGAGATGAAGTACTTTGAGGGAGGATTAAACTTCGACATCATCTCCTCACTTCCTCTCAAGGACTTCCAGGGCTGCTAGATCTCTTGGATGGTGCTCTCGAGGCGGAGAACGTTTCAAGGTGATCAAGGCCCAAGAGGAGAAATGGCGAGAGGAGAAGTTTGTCAAGGAGACCAAGGCCATGACGACTACGAGCATGAAGTGGAGCCACTCAAGGCTCGACCTTTGGAGGCGAGTATGGAGTTGGTCGAGCATGGGAATTTCCCTTCGACCATGGTGGTGAATGGTGCTATCCAAAATGGTGCTTGCATCTTTGGCGGCGAGGCGAATGAGCACATGATCGAGCATGGATTTTCCCTTCGATCGAGGAGGCACATGGAGATGAATGCACCAAGAATACCTCCACCATATTAACTTGTGTCAGAAGCAAGATGCAACCAATTCCATGTGAGGATGAGAGCCACCAAGCCAACTTGAGAGAGAGTGATAAAAACCAGAGTTGTGTGACTCCACCAAATGTGAGATTGAGTGCATCAACATTGAGGATGAGAGAGAAATGCCACAAGAGTTGAGAGAGGTAGTTAATAGGTCAAGTGAGGACTTTTCAAAGACTAACTACTTACCCTCTCCTTTTAGTGTTGTCTCTCACTTGGTGCAGGATTTGGAGTCCCAAGCGACATCCATTCTCAATAAGCCAACCCCGCCATTAGAGGCGAAAGAGTTCATCCTGGTGGAAATGGAGAACTACCACCCCGAGGTATGTCAAGATGAGGAATGTGGCTCCAAGGAGGCAAAGTCACCATCCACACCTACTTCCACTGAGGAGGTCATCAAAGGTAACGATATAGGTGTTGTGATTGTCTCCCAAGAGCATGTGCAAAATATTGATTGCTTGCATGATGTAGATGAGTTTAATGTTTCTTCTCATGTCATTTTGACTCACCCATGTGATGATTTGAGTGCAAAACATGCTAATCATGTGGAGTTAATTAGACATGACGAAGTTCTTTCCAAAATCACACTTGCTCATTCCATATGCTATGTCATGTTTAATAAGCCTTTGACTTTGTCGTGTGCTATGACTAAGATTTCCAAAATCACATCTTTGAAATCTTTTAATAGTACCTATGCCTATCCTTATAAATTTAATTTAATTGGTGAATATGGTATAGATGACAAGTTCCTACTATGTGGCATGAATATCACTTGTAATGAGATTGTCATGTTAAAATTGCATAATTTAGGCAATCCATCTTGTATGCCAAGTTATGCACAATCTAACACGCAAAATGATCATAATGCCCCTTGTGTTTCAAGAAACTGATAACTACTTGCTCCCTCCATAAATTCTTGTAACCATGTTAGTGTTCTAGATGTGCCATGTAAAGAACCTCATCAAATTGCTCCTTTTGTTGTAACAAATATATTGACCACTTGTCCTTTCTATAGATTTGCTTGCAACAACAACAATATGCTTGAAAATGGGAAGGTTCCTAGAACTTTCTCACATGCCTTAGGAGAATTTGACTTAATCAATGTGAAACATGCTCATTTGACTTGTTCGCACAATGTGGATCACAAGAATAGGGGTGCCATGGATGTCATGTTTGATATATCACATTACCATGCACCTTAATTCAAATAATAATGTGCATAACAGAGACAAGTCAAGATGGATGACATGTACATATACCATGCATACACATTATATTTGCTATACCTTTTGTGTGCTAATGGTGGTGTGCGAAAGAAGAACCACGTCATGACGAATGACGTATTCATCTACCACGCATACACGATATTTGTTTTGTCTAGTGATAGTGCAGGAAACAATGTCTACATCTCCAACTCTGAACAACATGAGCTAACCAAAAGAGCTCAAGAGAGCTACTTAAGCAAAAGCTCCCATGACTTGTTCAAGCCAACACCCCAGGACGACAGGAGATAACAAGGAGAGCATGAAGGAACCTCACCAAGGTGAATTCTTTCCCTTGTGATAACCCTCCCATAAGCTTTAAGGATGCTCTACTCTTTGATTGTTGTTTCTTCTTCATTGTCAGCTTGATGTACATCATGGAAGGAGAAATAACACCATGGAGAACCAACTACAAAGGAGACGTTGGTGCGAGGTATCAAAGGGACGAAGCTTGGACATCATCCCTCTTGAGCATTGAAGGAGCGGAGTCGAGGACGACTCCTTTTCAAGAAGGGTGGAATGATGCGGACATCGCCATGGACAACACTCTATCAAGCTATTCAAATCCAAGCGGACACGTGTATGGATCCTTATGTCGCCAAGACATGGCATGAAGAGGTGAATCTTCTCCTTTACATGTGCCCATCTAATCCTACCTTGAATGGTTTGCTACCTAATGCTTTGACTCTAAATATGCCAAGGTACCAAGGACCGACCAAGGTGGAAGGCAAAGGAACAAGGGACAGTTTTAGAGCACCAAGCCCAAGGTGGAGAGAGGTCAGAGCAAGAGAGAGGCACCAAGTATCAAGCCCAACCATGCCCGGGGCAGCGGGACCGAGGAAGGGACTCCAATCTTCAAGCTTAACCACGCCCGGACTCCTGCCTCGGACCCTCCGGACGTCCACTGAAGAAGAAGGCCCGGACTGTCCGGCTGAGGCCCGGGACCCTCCGGATCAGAGCCGGACCTCAGGCTGGACCCTCCGGGAGAGTATCCGGATCCTCTCTGGAAAGGCCGGACCTCAACCCGAACACTCCGGCTGAGTGTCCGGATCTTCTCTGGAAAACCCAGAGGTCAGCCCGGACACTCCGGCCACCCGGACAGTCCGGCCCCAATCCGGAGAGTCCGGATTTGCCTGCGCGCAGGAAAACGGGCCACGGCCATGTAATCCCTTAAGTGGCGGGTTAGACTATAAATACCCTTACCCCTCCCAAATTAGGTTTTAGACTTGATGTATTAGCTAAAGTAGAGCTTTGCTCCTAATCTAGGGTTCATCCCTCTAGGTTTGGGAGTTCCACCTTAGACCTTTCTTTCCTTTGGATTGAACGGATCGGCGCGTGCACTCCGAGTGGTAAACGTGGCATTCAATTGAGAGCTGGTTGATTTGGTTCCTAGTTCCCCAAAGGCTTTCTCGTTGGAGTTTGTTGTTGGGGTGGGTTTCCATCTAGGCCTAGCTAGTATCCTTGTCCAAATCGTGAAGATCGGGAGCCCTCCGTATCAACTGTGTTCAAAATCGATCTTGCCCAGGGGATAACATTATCGAAGGCTATGCAACGGAAGAGGTCATTAAGTTATGCGTTAATTACATGGCACATCTTCAACCCATAGGCATGCCTCGATCTCAACATGAGGGTGGGCTGCACGGTGTTGGGACCATTGGAAGGAAAGTAATCACTCCAGTTATGCTCAAGCCCATTTCACGGTTTTGTAGCACATGGTAGTAGTATCTCCATATATGTAGTAACACATGGACATTGTACGGCACAAGAATCCAACATGGTTAGATGATTGGCTCATGAAACATCATAATTGCGGATTCAACCAATGGTTCAAAGAGCGACTATGAATTATGTGAATAAAGAATCAAAATCCTATTCAAACTATATATGAAATGCAAAACCCTAATGCAAACAGCCACGTGCGGGAGTTGGAAACTTTGGCTACTATGATTATCCCAGTCGATTCTTAAAAGAATATCTCAGTCGGTTTTGTCTGCATAACGGACTGAGATAGCTCGTACACATAAGTATTCAAGGGTACGCCAGCAGCCAAAGTTTCCAACTCCCAAACAGCTATTTGTCTTGCCATTCGCTGCCGTCCCCTCCGCCAATGCCCACTCCATAGTCGAGCCCGCCGCCGTCCCTACTAGCCAGGATGACCCATAGTGGCATCTTTTAATATGCTAGTAGATGCATTTGAAATATGCTAGTAGATTAATTTTAATTAATAGCCACTTTATGTCGCCGTCTCCCCCGAGACCGTCTGCTGAGATGACTACCACTTCCGTGCGCAAGAAGAGGCGAGCAGAGGGAAGAAAGCAGTCCAAAAGGCTAGAGGTCAAGTACACCATGACCGCTCTATATGACTCTAGGGCCCCTCTCGATCCCGACGACCTGAGAAAGAAGTTTTCAACCCTATGTGGGATCTTAGCACAAGATCAAGTCGGCTATGTGGGCATGTCAAAGTGGGAAATGTAGGATCAACAGGCATGGCAACCTAATTTCCCAACTCAATTTGCGAACATCCATGATGTGCGGACGAGAGCTTGGGCTAGAGCAAGGGCAACATCTGAAATCACATCGGCTTCAGCGCAGCCCAAATTTAATAACCCAGCTGATCAGCTAGCTTATCGATGCTTGGTGAGATATCTAAGAGCCTAAGTAGTATTACATCTTATGATTAACTTCATATCAATTAAAATATCAATTCTATCTTTTGTAGCTCAAACTCGATGCAGCATCTCAAGTTGGGACCTTCTTGGGCGATATACTAGAAGAGGTCTTGGGAAACCCGAAGCACCCCAGTTACACGCGGGGTGTAGGGTCCCTCTATTCATGGAAATATGGACGCGGCCAAGAATTGGAGGCGAAGCGCCAATGCAAAAGAATGAGGAAAGCACTCGAAGAACAATGCAAGCTTCTAGAGCTTCAAGAAGAGATTTTAAATGACCTAAGAATGAAGTTTTAAGCTGGGAGAAGCGAACCAACCATTGCATGCAGCCTCGGTGCCCATAGTAGCTGTGTGTCGATCAACATCGCTATTCGTGGGAAGATTTGGAAGCCATATTTCCGTGTGATGAGATCGAGGTAAAAGCATTATAACTTTGCAATGCACCAACAAGATCATTTTAGACACATTGGCTAACGGTGTGCATTACTATGTAGGTTGCGACGAAATGCAGTATTAAAGTGAGGATTCAGGGCTTGGATGAACCGGTCGATGCAACTTGGGGGCTAGTATTCCAACATCAAGAGAGCAGAGGGTACACAATGTTTCCCTAGCCCCTTCGTGTGCAAAGATGAAGGTTAATGGTGTCAACAACACTTTCAAGCAAGTTAAGCTCCCGATTTTGTCGAACAATGCGATGTTAACTCTAGAGAATGCCAAGGGCACATTTATCTACTGGCTCAAGAGGGGCATCTTCCTTGACTAGTCGCAGCTGACTAGCAAGGTTTTGGCAGTACCTTCAACACACTCCCTATTATAATACCGGCCTTATCACCAAGAGTGTTATAACCATCGAGCAAGAATCACCAAAGAGTAGTGCACTAAAGCCCAATGTGGCACCAGAACCCAATATGAAACCACCGTAGCATGGTGTGAGAAAGCAGTTGATGCGCTTTGCTCCTACCAAAGAGATGTCCATCGAAAAAATTCAAGCGATATATGATGCTAGAGGGAGTCTCCCGACCGCTCCAATTCGACATACATACAAGCCTGGGAAATCACTGGTCAAGAATCCAAAGAATATCGCCTCCGAGCATGGGTGGGCTTGCTCAATGTTGCACAAGTATTACATGGATAACTTTAAGAAACAGAACAAGAAGGAGTGGAGCAAAAGTATCCTAGTCGAGTTCAAATATGAGCACTTCCTCTGTAAATAGGGGCGACGGTTCATAGTGACTTGCGAGAACTTGTACCTCTCGTACAATCTAGATGCCTTGGACGCGAGCCTCATTAGATGCTTCAAACTGTAAGTGCCTACACTCACGCTTCATGTATATTAGTACAATACCTATACATGTCGCTAATATAGTACTCTTTGGTCGTGTATATATATGTATGCTCTTGTCAAAACAAGAGCAAAAGAACATATAGGATTCCTTGACCCACACCTTGGCTCTGAGAAGTCCATGGATGAATGTGAAAGAGTTACTAAAGATTATGTCTTCCAAGTTATGGAGGCCTCCCAAGATAAGAGATTCATCCTTTATCCTTTCAATATGAAGTAAGTGCTCTATACTTTTTCGTTCGTGATACTTGTCCATTTTGTACGTTTGGCGCAACATCAACTTACTTTGATTAACGACCATGTAGTTTCCACCGGATTATTATTGTTATTATACTTAACGAGTCCAAAGTCTATTACTTGGACTCTTATCTGAGTAAGAAAACCAAATTTAAAAGGGTCGGCAGGTTGATCGATAGGTAAACAAATTACCTCATATAACTCTATTCTATTAGGTCATTAGCTTCATTAAAACTTTTCTACCACCATTCAGAGCCTACCAATTTTTCTTGCGCGCAAAGGGAAAAAAGCCAAGGTAGGGGGCCCTAATAAGCTATAACACTTCTTTAACTTTCTGGTATGTATCCAGTTCCACACATTTACGCTCATAATATGAGTTCCATATAATTTAGTTAAATTGAGTCCATCTATATCTTTTCAGTGCCACCAGAAGCCCGACTTTAGCAATTTATGTGGCTTCTATGTTTGCCAACACATAAACATTCTCATGGGTCAAACTGCTAAGAACAAAGCCGCACTCACTGAGGTAAGCAAAATATTTCTATAATAGTGTCATATGCATTTTCATCTACATCATAGCAGTATGATCTTCATATCAACAGGTTGCACCTATTGCCAAAATGGAATTCCAAAGACGAAGCTTGCCATGATTCGAACACAGTTGGTGGACTTCATTGTCTCGAAAATCATACAACCAAACAGCGAGTTGCACACTACGGAACCGACGAATGAGTCCATTCAAATGTGATTCAAACTTGTGTATTCAACTGTGTAATGAACTCAATTTAAATGTGATAGATGAACTTCTTTAATTTTTTAATTTACATCTATTTGAGTTCATTTTTTAATTAAAATGTGATGTGAATGTCAATGTGCATGTGTAGATATATTATTTATGTTGTGGGATGATCTTGCAGAGATCTGGGAAATTTGGGATATATAAACTGTATTTTCTGTTTCAGGACAGGCAGAAACATGAATTCTGCCTATTTGTCCCAAAAGTAATAAACTAGTCCCTTCATCCAATAGAACCGACTGAGAAAATATATTTATGCCTAAATTCTGCCTACCAATCTCGTTGGATGAAGCGACTGAGATACAATTATATCTTAGTCGGGTTTGTTGAGTGAACCGACTGAGGTTTTGTTATCCCACTCGGCTTCGAAAACTGGCTGAGATAACATATATTATTAGTTTCCCTTGTCTACAGGTGAATCCAAAACCGGCTAAGATAGTCTTCTTCAACTGACTGAAAAAATCTTTCCTATGGTCGTATAAAGAGGGCTAACAACTATGAAATGGGTTGAATAATTGAACGATAGAGCGATCGAAATGGTTAGGGTTAAGTAATAGCTAGTATACACATGTATTAGCTAAAATCTCGGTAAAAAATTTGATCTCTAGTATACTCTCTTTCTACACGTGTACTAGCTAAACTGTCTTTCTACCTTTTCTTTCTTCTCCCTGTAGAGGTAGTCCTTCGCGCTTTTTTTTCCAAAACATAAAACTAGAAAAGCTACTATTAGCATCCAAATCATGATCTATTTTCATCATTGTATTTATTTCGATGAGATTTTGAAAATAAATCCAACTAAATATATTTTGACAACTTTCTTCGTCTAGTGTATTCTCTGTTCTTATCTACTGCATTACATGGTGCTACATTTTTACTCTAATTTCATGTCGTACTATAGTTGTACTGCATAGTTTTAGTTGTCTACCACATTTTTTTACGTAGTCAACTGCATATATTTCTCTACCTTATTTTTTGATTTTTCTCTACTGCTTTAACTGCATATTTGTCTAATGTATTTCTCGATATATTTCGACTGCATACGTATATTTTTTCTGTAGTCTATTCCATCTTTTCACATCCAGGATTTCTATGTATTTCCCTCGTTTGCTTGCAAACATAGATGTGGGAAAAACCAGTAGAAAACTGGTGAAAGAAAACCCAAAGAACATTGAAATCCTTGGTAAAGAACTGATAAGAAACATTGAAAAGACACATGAAAATAGTGAAAGAAGCTAGAAAGAGAAAAACCATTGGAAAAATAGTCAGAAAAAAGATAGAGAAAACCGGGTGGAAAAAACAACAAAAAGACCGAAGAAGATATGAAAAATGCGTGGACGTGCTAGGGATTCTAAGTCATGTGCTTGATAAAAAGTGATTGTCCATTACTACAAAATTTATCATCCTAGACACCTCATCATAGAAGGTTACCAAACCTGTTTGTGATAAGGCTCATCACAGACTATTCTTATAGAAAAAGATATCACAAACGGTTTGATAAAAGAGTTGTCTATGATGTCTTAGACAACACACATTTGTGATAAAAGTGTGGTCCAATCACATGCCCTTTTTGCAAAGAAAAAAATGCCCATGATAAAACCGGCTAGCCCAGACATGTGGCCCAAAGCGGCCCAACAACCATTAACCCTAGCATCCCGATCTATCCTCCCACCTTTCTAAGTCCCCCTGCAGCGACACCCCCTCATATCCCGTCGCGCCCCCTCTCTCCCCCAACCCTAAGTCCCCTTATCTCCCATCGTTCTCTCTTTCTTGATCTCGCCCTCTCTATCCCATCGTAATCCAGATGAGCGGCGACAATGGACGGAGGCAGCAGCAGTGAGGATGGGAGCACACGGGTGCCACTGCTGCCTTCTCTTGTCTCAACCTCCCTCACCCTCACTAGATTCGCTGAGGATGGGATGCGACACTGCCTCCTCCTCTCGTCTCTACCTCCCTCCACCTTGCCAGATCCACCACTGTGTCGTCTCCTTCGCCGCAGACAGATCCGCGACGAGAGGCTTGTGGTCATGGAGGTTAGGTGGAGGGTGCCAGATCTGCGCCCCTGCTCTCTCTCCGCCATAGGGGCTCACTGCCTCCTCACCTCCTTCCTCAACCACATAGCTATGGAGAAGGACAGACACGGCTGATTTGGCGCAGCCTGGATCAGATCTAGCCGCCAGCCATGGCACCATTTGCATCATCCACGGCCACCAACCCCAACGGCAGTGGCGCGCGCAGGTGATAGCGGCGGAGCGCACAGGTCAAGCGCCAAAGGACGGTGGAGCGAGCGGGTCAAGCGCCAACGGTCAGCGGTGGTGGCATGTGCTTTTTTGTATTTCATAATATACACATCACAAGCAGGCCCTTGAAAAGCGTATGTGATGATTTTTTGTCATCATAGAAACGTCACCACAAACAGGTCCGACAACAGTTTGTGATGACGATTTCCACCAGTCTATGATGTGGTCCTCGATAGTAGTGGTCCTGACTAGATAAGGATGGCACATACTCTCCTTGAGTTTTACCGATATCGTGAGGCAAATGGAAATGAATATAAGCATTGTTGAGGTTCGTCCGATGTGATTTTTACGTGCACTCGAGAATCAGCATGTCTTGCTAGGGAACGCTATTGGTTGGTGGTCAAGTAAGAGTACTCGAGTCATACCCAAGTATAAGTGAACCTATACTATCACATGCTTAACGGGTTGAAATATATAATTCTGATGGTGATTCGTATTCTAATGGACTTTGAGTGTAGAGACTCATTATGGGTGTCATATAAATGGAAGAGTTGGGGGCTTTAGGGTCACGAGACACACTTAGGTATTCGGAATTCTAATAACCCTAGCCACCACACCTCTCTCGCCCAAAACCACGCAGCCAATGCTAGTCGGTGGATATCTTGGAGAAGTAACCGTGAGGCTTCAAGGTTAGGACGACTCGTGACTTGTGACTGACACGAGGAGCTGTTCGAGGTGGTGCGAGGCTAGTACGACTATAACCACACCACTTGCTGTATCGACTCTACTTATGTTACAGATATGCACATCTAGTTGTAATCTCATGGTCCATAACTCGCAGTGGTTTCTTAGTTATATAGTAGAATGTTTGAAATTGCGCTAGTGTAGCCTACTAATTTCTCCAGGATATGATTTGGTTGGTTTCTATGGTGCTAGAGAGGTCTCCTGCATATATAAAGGGGTTTCCATGTCTATTATCATCAAGCATGAATCTATCAAGTAATTTTAATATTTTCTAGTCTAGTTTACCAGTAGCTTATTGTAATGCACAAGCGTGTATTAATTCCCTAGTACATTATACCTCAAACCAAATGTACCTAAACGTACTGCACGACCGACAAGCAAAGCAAAATTCTCTTGAACGCCACTGAAGTAGCACAAGGCATGCAGACAGAACAGAAGAGTACGTACAAAGAGAAGAGCAGTAAAAAAGAACCAGAGAGAGAAAAAAAACAGAGGAGAGAAACACAACAGAAATTTATGGTCACAACCACTACGTGCACCCCCGGCAGCCTAATTAATTACTTTGGGGCAATTCTAGCACTGTGCTTCTCGTGCGCAGCGAGCGAGGACATGGCGAACTCGAACTGCTCGAGGGAGAGGTTTGTGGAGAGCGAGAGCACCTCCCTGGCCCCCTCCAAGCCCCTGAGGCTGGATATGTTGCTGGACCCATCCAAGCCGATGTGGGCCACGTGCTGCACGTCCGTGGGGAAGCCGATCTCGATGTCCATGCCGCCCTCCTCGTCGCCGTCGCCGTCGCCGTCGCCGTCCTTGTACATCTCGAAGATCTGGGAGAGGCTCCTGAAGCTCTTGATGAGCTTCCTGATCCCGGAGAGTAGGAAGACGTCGCGCCTCGCCGCCTGCTGACTCTCCTCCTGCTCGGCAGAGCTCGTCTTCGCCGCAGCCTTCACGACGGCTGCCGCTTCCTCGTGATCTCGCGTAGCAAGTGCAGCTGCATGCGCGCGCATGTCCAAGGAAAGAAGTAAATCGAGCCGTCCGCCGTAGAAGATCAAAACGAGCAAGGTCTCGTAATATTTTGTATGCATGCAACGAGAACATACATTAATTCATGCATGCATGTGTTTACCTGGAATTGGAGCGTCATGGCTCGTTGCAGCAGCATCGTGCTCGCTGATCGATATCATCCTTAATTTGCTGTGGAATGTGGTCAGGAGGTGAGGCGGGAGAGAGTGCGGTCAGTGTGCCTCAGTTTTGTCGCTCCTCGTGTTATGTATCGGGAGAGAGGGAGGAGAGAGAAGTGTAGAGTGCAAGGGAAGGCAGTCAAAGAATGGAGGTGGTTATGGTGGTTATGTGGATGTAAAGGTGGGGTAGCTGCACACATGAGCTCGAGTTGGTTGTAGTTGCCTCACGGTGGAGTGGAGAAGCCTTGCGTTCCTCGCAAGCCTACTCGATGGATCAGTGCGGGCACGGGTTAGCTAGCACCTTGCCATAGATTGGCACATTAATTATGTGACGCGATCGGGTGCACGCATTCCTATGTGCGTGTTATTTGTTTACTTCTCGCATATTTTTTTGCATTACTCTATTATACTTACATTCATAGTA
Source organism: Stipa capillata (assembly GCA_019208055.1). NCBI lineage: Eukaryota > Viridiplantae > Streptophyta > Magnoliopsida > Poales > Poaceae > Stipa > Stipa capillata. Next base: position 16,256 of record JAGXJF010005749.1, on the reverse strand, counting down.
TGATGGAGTTTTGGAACTCTTTTGAAATGCAGAGATACTCTAACCCCGAGGGGATGCATATGAGTATGGATGCATGAGCTCGTATCTTGTTACGTGCTATATATATCATTGATGTTCTGTTCCATTTTAGTTTTCTTAGCAGGAGCTTACATTTGTTGTTTTGCCGTACCAAGGACTGGTATAATGGGACAACAAATGCTCTGCTACTGAGAGAATTATTCCGAGTTATAATTTTCATTCCAAAAAACTCTTTGTAAATTCTGTTGCTCACATTAATGAATAGCTCAGTCAACAATTATTGCCTAATTGCCTTGGCATTTAAGTAAACCACCCACATACACTCTTGAGAATAAGCAATACATACTTGAGAACATTATAGGAGATTGGTGAGTTCTCATAAATTGCTAGATATTTGTCGTGAGAGATATTAGAGATAATTCTTCAAGGCAAAGCGAGAAACTTTTAGAAGACATTGGAGGATTACAATAGAAAGATATTTGAGAAGAATGCGCTAGAAGAAATCAAGGATAAGGATGTAAGAGATATTTTTAGAGGATGACTCTAGAATAGAGAATATTAAATAAGTAGATATTTTAGAAGAGAATTCTAGAGAAAAGATATTTCTAATGTAGGGTTTGGATATGTGCCAGTTGGCACCAATCCAGCCGGCTTGTGTAACTATAAATAGGGATGCCCTCTCCCCTCATGTAACTAAGAAAGAAGAAGTGAGCCACCATGAGTATATGAGAGAGTGATGTGTGAGTGGCATTAGGTGAAGTGGTAGAGTAGCCATAAAAAAGTTGGATCAAAATTTTAATAGTGAATAAGAGAGTTCCCTTGTGTAAGTGTGGTCTTCCCGGTAAGACGTGTACTTCTAGTACTTAGTGCTTGTTGAGTTGTGATTCGACGTGAGCGGCTCGGTCGCCTGAAATCACAACGGCATTTTAGCGTCCACCTGGAAGCAAAGTAATAAGTATAGAAGGAAAGACTAATCGGTGTCGAGAGTATGCGTAGATCCTCTCACATAGTGTGAGGACAGCAAGGGCCACCTCGAGAGAGCCATCCCCAACATACACTTTGAGTGTGATCAGTTGTCAGTGATTACATGTAATACGTATAGCAATGCGATAGTCCATGCTGGTGGCCATGGCTACAAATGTTAGCTCAAGATAGTACACTGAGTGATCAGAAACTTGGCATGTCTACCTATTTCAGATCATGCCTAGCAAAGTAGAAATTGCATCCCTACATTTCCAAAAATGCAAATGAAGGATTGCAATCAAGTCCCCTGTTTGTTGGCTGTTGCTACGCTATGGCTCATAAAATTGACTATATATGAGGGAAGCTAATTTGTTGTTGACCATGTGGGGGGGCACTACATGGTCGATTCCGATCGCGGTCGGGACGTCCACCCCCACACACCATCTTTCTCCACAAGCATCATCTGACCTCTACCTATTGTCTCCCTTTCTGTCACCATCCACCTCCTGCTCTGGCACCACCAGTGAGTGGCGTGATGTTGTCACTGGAGTTGGAACCGGAGAAGAAGCCAAAAATCGAGAAAAAAACAGGTTCCAACCTGATCTACAAGTTTCAACCTAAAAAAAAACTTTTCGACCAAACTCATATGCTTTCAACAAAGAAAAAATTACACTTCTAACCGAATTTACATCAGCTTTCAACTACACCCTACTTTCGATTCAAAGCATATAAGCTTTCAACTCACTCAACAGATACTTTTCACTTGCCAAAATCTAGGCTTCCAACTCATGGATCGTAACTTCCTACCACTCTAGGTCGAAGCCCCACTTCCAACTTAAAAATAATACACTCCACATCTAACCCTCCCCCTACCTCGTGGTGGCGGCAGGGCATGTAAGAAGTGGATCCATGGTGGCGAGGGTCGGTGAGGCCTGATTCGACGACGGTAGAGCTTGAGGAACCTAGGAAAGTTGGGAGGACGCGCCGGGAGTCGGGGATAATGGTATGAAGCTCCTAGTGGCTCATGGAGGACGACAACACATCTCCAGAGCTTGTTCCCAATGGTGAAGCACGTGACTCAAGGGTGGTCGACGGTGGCAAGGGTCTCGTGGTGGTTGGAGCGGGGTAACGGGCAGCGGCATGGGGTAGAGACAAGAGTGTTGAAGAGGAACAGAGAAAAGAGAATCGGGAGAAATGAGACGGATGGTCAAACTCGGGTGGACCCCACTTGGAAAAGTCGTGAGAGCATCCACGCGTCGGAAATCAACCGCGGGTGTGGTTAACTATATAAATTATCAATTTCGCTATATTTGAAGTACCTACAGCCCTACATGGGAGACTAAATCAACACAACATGTTGAATTTTGGGAAGTATGGGAGCATTGAATGGACGAGAATCCACTGCGTGAGTTTTACCTCATCAGTTCTTTTTTCCAACATCAAGAGGGAATAATGCATCAATTTGCGTCAAAGGTCTAAGATACCTACTTAATTAGTCTTTGTGAAGGTTAGTTCTGCTACATTCGATCATAACAGTTCGTTGATGTTCATGCAAATAGTGATGTTACCAGACATTAGTTCACCAAGAAATCATGATGACATCACTAAATATAACCTCTAACAATGTAGAGACCATGGTGACCACCAAAACGCATATGCATGAGAGCTTGCGGTGATCATAACTCCAAGACAAACTTGGCATTCAATCGATATGAGATTCTGATATCAACAAAATGTCCTGGGGTACGAAATGGTAGTAACATACACATATAGTTAAAGGCAATGCTAATACTCCGGGGCCAGTTTAACTTTAGTTCAGAATGGTGAACTTTTAGTTTTAGCTCCTTTCAATCTTGAATAACTTAAGAAAAACAAAGATAAGTATGTAACAGAACAACCTTTTTCTACGTGAAGAACTGTGAACAGCATAGCGTAAGACTTATACTTCAGATACACCAAAGCAAAAATCAGCCATGCTTTGAAAGGCCAAGAACAACTTCATTCTGTAAGGACTATACATGAATTGGATCGTAGCTCTAGAGGTTCTGAAACAATCAAATTGCTTCCTTTACTTGCTCCTTTCAATAGGGGATGTAACGATCATAGACTATCGTCCCAAAGGAGCATCTGATGCCATCCATCATAGAGGAGGATAGAAGTACGATGACAGGGAAAACCCTAGGAACAGAACGCCTCCGATTGTTGCAACTGTCCGTTGTGAAATCTTGGATGCCAACATGCTCCCACCTACAACTGCAAGGGATGTGCAAAGAGTGTGCCCCACTGATGCTCCAACCGCTACTCCGACTGCATTCTTGTGGGTTGCAAGCTGCACAGTGACAGCAGAGGAAGAACTAGTAAGATAGGGAGATGCAACTTTCTGTATAATATCAAAGCACCAATTAAAAGTTGGACTATGTCTTCTAATTTGCATATTTTCTCATAATATACTGAAATGATCAACAAAACAGAAGCCTAGATACACCAACAGGTGTTTTGGCTGCCTATAATGAGCATATTATATTGCAAACAGAAAATGTAGTGCTAGTTGAGTTGAAGCCTACCGCAATAGTTGCTATTTGGCTTCGATCGCCCCATTCGGCTAAAAAGGTTAAGATGAAAGCCTGCAACCAGAAAAAACAAAGAGTTAAATTTCAGCTAGTGTCTCATGAGTTGTAGCAATTTATAGATAATCAATTGACAAGAGAAAAAATCAATACAAAAGAAAAATAAACGGCTTATCGAAAAAGCATATTGCACAAAGGATTTCAAGAGTGACAGAGAGAACACTTGATCCAACACATCTCTAATAAAGCACTGACTGTTGCACATGAAGTTTGAAGAATTCGATATCTTTTATAAGGTAACAAAACCTGACCTCCAAAAGATTGGTGTACAAAATCTTGCAAAGAACCGACGGATGGTTGATTTCCCTTGACCTGATTCAAGCTTTTCCTCCACCTGATCAGGCATGCATGTACATCATTACTCGAAAAGACATAAAAAGATCTGCAGTTCTTTTCAGACACATAGTTTTAAGAGCAGTAAACCAGTTCATCTGCTCTACATTAAACCATACACTTATACAATCATGCAACTTAACTACTCTCTCCATTCAAAATTATAAGGCCTACATTTTTTGAGATCTTGTTCAACAATATAAGGCTTGCATGCGTATTTAATGAGATTTTGTACATTTTGCCCTCATTTATCTTCCTTCTCTCTTTAACATTTATGACTAAACACCCTCTAATTTATCTCTCTCTTGTTCCCAAGACATCAATACCATGGACAGCATGGTCATTTCCCTGTAGTATTCTCTTGGTTTCGTGCCCTCCTTAATCCCCGTGCTAGATCAGAATACACCTTATAAAATTGAACGGAAGGAGTAAACTCTTTTTCATGTCCTTATTTTCATTAATAACTTATACAATATTGACATTTCATTACTCACTACCAATATTTCCATACATGTTGAGGCATTAGTGTTACTATTGGACGTTTTAGCATATATACATTTGCCAGTTTTCAAGTCCAGGTATCATGCCCTTTCATCAACTTAGAAATTGACAGAAAATAAAATTGTTCTTGCAGACCCTGATGGCATCTACAGTTAGTGCATTACAGACAATCAAGTAGACACAAACAACAAAAAGACAATCAGGTTAATAATATTTTCTTCCTAGTGCATCATACTCAGTAAGAGGTCATGGCATCAAACACTTCAAAGCACACAATAAATGAGAGATATGATGGATAAAACTAAGCAAAGGATAGATAAAGGAGTACATACTTCTTCCATTTCCTTCTTCTGAGATCCCTGGGGGACAGACTTCCAAGCAATGTACAATAACCGTACTCCAAAGAACAAGTACAAAACTAGAAGGGAAGCAAAGGAGTAGAGATATTATGTGCAACGAAAGGGAAATGTCAGTATGATCAATTATTTCATATGAAAACCATCCCAATCATTGTGGGAACATAGCAAGGCCAAAAAATCCAAGAACAAGCATTATGGAATATATATTTCTGAGCAGTGATACTAAAAACATGTGATGAATCTAGAACATAATATGAGTTCTCTAGATTAATGCGAGAATGTCTTCCTCATTTGTAATAGAATTAAAGAAGGTAGACCATAAAGTTTATCCCAGATGGTGTAGGACATTTGCATAACGGTTCAAAGCAGTAATATAATAGCATATTTTGTAACTTCTTTCCAATCAGTAAAAGTGATTGCAAAACTGTCAGCATGGCAACAACAGATATGAAAAATATGCACAACTAGCATACTGCTGAAACAAACATATGGAGACTCAAGATATATGAAAGAAAGGTACCTGTTGCAGCACTATTAGTGTGCTTCCTTGATATCAAGTTGGGCACTATTCTACCGAGTCCAGTTGACAGTATCTTGAGAACAAATACATATAATATATTAGCAATACAGACAAGCCTGTGAAACATCTATCTACTGAGACTAATTAAACAGCTAGCATACATGAAACCAAACAAGAATACCATAACCACAAGTACATGGGCCATAATCATAGCACATGTCAACAGTATTGACAGTGCATACCTGAAAATAAACAATATAACACCACATAATTCATTTCTGAACCTACATGTGCTAAGAGTAAAGCACAAACAACTCGATCTAATAGGTCAGCAGGAGCAGAAGAATCACTCCGTTCCCTGCTAGTTGCACAAGGACTTCCATAATTGAATTCCTGCTGTGTAAGATATAGCAGTTTGAATTTGACAAATAAACACATAAATTTCCAGGAGCTCACCGTCATCACATAGAGTGCCGAGAGTGCACCGGACAGCACAATTGACCTGGGGTGTCGCATCGCCATTAGCGCCGCAATGATAAAGGTCTCATCTCCAATCTACACCACCACAAAAGAAAATCCAAATCAGTGCACACCCTGCTTTGATGTAGCACAGTCCATTTCGCATGTGCCCCCTCTCATGTAAATTGCATCGCACACCCTGCTTTGAAGTAGCACAGGCCATTTTGCATGTGCCCCACCACCACCGGCCATACACCGAAGCCATCTCCAAACCCAAATCCCCTTGTCCCAAGTACTAAGCAATACCTCACTGACTAAGATCATCGACAGGCTGGCGAAGAGGGCGTCGAATAGCCCAGGACCGACCTCGTCGAGGGCCACCCCATGGTCTCCATCCACCACCGCGTCCTTCTTCAGTTCGTGCAACAAGCCCTAACAATTGCACCAACAACCATCAAAATCGCGGAGTTTGGTCCCGAAATCAAAACTTGCGCTAACAGAGCCAGATTCCTCACCCCAGCGCGACGCCCCAGCGAGATCCCCGACTCCGCCGATTCGTTGTCCGCGGCGCCCGCCTGAAGAAAAGCAAAATCTTTAACAATCTTTGGACAAACTTTCAAAGATACAACTAAATCTAACGACATTTCTGCTCAGAGATCCGAACATCGTCAGGTTCTTACCACGGTCGCGGCAAACGCGAGGAGGGCGAGGAAGAGAAGAAATCTAGGGTTCGGATCCATTTGGAGATCTCACGAACCCTAGGCCTGTAGATTTGGGAAGATGAGATAGTTTAGGAGATGGGCTTCGTTCCTCCAATTGTTTTTTCTTTGCGCGGTAGGGATTAACGAGGCATGGGGGATTGGGCTGTGGAAGGGGAGGGGGAGATGAGCAATCATGTCATTTTACCTTTGGAAAATAGGAAATTTTGGCTCAGTACCATTAATAGATTTTCTTTTCTTCTCAAGATACCACTCCGTTAAATCTTTTACACTTATAATTTACTTGTCATGACAAAAAATATAGAATATAAGTGTAATTTCATTCCTCTGTTTGTCAAGGCTTGTAATGTGAGCAAATGTTGAGCTGACCGTGAGCATATAGTGAGCTGAATCCAAAACACACTTGAACAGCACATCGACATCAATTTTTTTAGCAGAATTACCTCACATTCATCCAAAACAAAAGATTGATCTTCACATTCAATTAAGAAATCACTTTATACAACCAAAGAACAGATTTTTGAAGTCAAAATTCAGTCTGGAAAGAGGAAAAAAATAGAGCAACACAAACCAATAAATTGACCTTTGCATTCGATGAAGAAATCACTTCCAGCAAACAACGAAACGGATACGAAATTTAATTTCAGAAATCAAAAATCAATCTCAAAATAGGAAGGAAATCAAACACCATCCTCGAGATCTGCAGCCATGCTCACTACTCGGTGTGCTTCCTCCGCTGTCCCCCCACATCATGGTGGCCTTCATCGTCGCTCAGTGGAGCCAGTTGGTGTCGGTGCGTGCAGTGGAGCCAGTCGGTGTGACGAAGAGGAGTGAGGCATCAATCGTTGAGGCCATGGCCGCCGTGTCGAGTGCCCATGGGAGGGATGAACCACGTCGATATATACAGGTCCAGGGAGAGGAGGCGAAGGAGGATGAGCCTCCATGTTGCTGGGCGGCGTCCTCACTAATGAACCATGGGCGAGAGACGGTGAGCCATGCAGGGGGGAGGAGGGAAGTCGGGGGGTTGGAGGCGAGTGCGTGGGATGCCGGTGGCGAGCACAACATGCTGGAGACCGAAGAGCCGGGCAAGGCAATCTCCCTCCGCCACTGACTCACTGCCGCCGTGGATCCCTCTAGTCGTTGCCCCCGAGGATCCCTCAAGTTGCTGTCGCCGCTGCCAGTGATTCTCTCTTTTCACCACTGCCCTTGAGGGTGACTCGACTTCTTTCAGTTTTGTTGTGTGCGCTCGGTAGGTCCGTAACATTTTCCAGGTGTAAGTAGCCCAAAACCGGGGAATTGGAAAATGAAAACGGTAATTCAAGCAGAAGTTTGGTCCTAACTCGAAAAAGAAATGAGCTCCGTAAATTACACCGGTTTTAAACCACAAAGCGGTCATCCAAGCGGACTCTAACTGTAACCACTACATCCTTGTTTATAAGCCCCCAACCGAACCTAGTTAAACATGCAGCAAAAACACCTTTTCTCCCAACCGAGTGTACCATTCTCTGTGTTTTCTCCCTAACCGAGCCTTCCATTTTCTTTTCTTTGTTCTGCCTAGCCAAGACGCACACGCAATCATCTGAACATGTTCAGAGATCACATGAATTCCATTGTGCAGCATAAACAGATCACAAAATCTAACAATATAAACTCATGAAATCTGATAGCATTGTAAAGACCCACCTGAGTAAACGTACATAAATAAGATCATTGTTGATGAATATGTAATAAAGTGATATTTTCCTCGTCTCATTTCAGCATATAGCACAATTAAAATGGTTCAAATCAAAAACCTTACAAATTTGACCTAGAACCAACTTAAACAACATTTGTGAAACCGAACTCATCAAAATTTAATATTAATGATCATTTTAAGTCCTAAACACCTTCAAGAAGGTCTCTAATTTTTTTAAAATAATTTTAATTATTTTGCATATGTCAATAAAATATTTTTCAAACAATTTCAAAATAGGCATAACTGTAATATCTTAATTCAGGAACTATTATATGTGTGGCTTATTATTTCCGTGAACCCAAATATAAATTTGTCCTAAATGTTTGGAAACTATTTCACCTACTTATAGTTCAAACCCAAAATTTGAGCAAATTTGCATTTGTATTTAAACCATTCAAAAATAAATTAGTTTAATCTAATAAAATTCCTAAAGGTTATACATACCCTAAAGGTCCTATATGAATTTTTCCAATTTAAAAACTCAATTTGAATCATCTGCTAATTCAAAACTTAAAATCAGTACAAAAATAAAAATAAAAATAAAAGAAGATATGTTAAGCCTTATGCGCTGCCCTGTGGCCCATTTCTCCCTCCCACTGGGTTGAGCCCAGCGTTAGCTTAGCCTGCACAGCTCCTACACGCCTGCTTCTTCTCTACTGCTAACTAGGGAGGACTGCTGGTCAGGCCCCGTCTTCTACACCCGTCGCTCCTACCATTGGCCACTGTTGCATCAGTGCATTTGTGCTTTACCCTGCACAGCTACGTTTCTTTTCCAGCGCTGGAGAGCCGTTAGAAGCAACCAGCACATCCTCGGCGCCTTGTCCGTTAGCTCCAGCCAACATCCCTCCATCCTCCCTTTCTCAATTTCGTCACCCGTGTGCCCTTATGATCTTGCCAGCTTCGCCATCACACTCCCCTCGCTCCCCTACACCTTCCAGCACAAGAATCGAGCTTTGCTGTTGAGTTCTGTGCGCAGATCACTACCGACACTAATAGCTCTAGCGACCCATTTGTTTCTGAAACAATCTGAGCTGTTATAACTCTGTCCTACCAAATAGATGGCTTAGATTTTTTTTCTTTTTCTCTAATTAATGTGGGAATTTCTAGGAACTCTATAATTAATATAGAAATATAGACATAAAGATATAGAGATAGATTAGGAAAAAGACATTATATGTGCAAGAAAATAAATGCAAGATAGAGACACTAGAGTCACCAGGGCTCGGCATTATACATAGATATAGACACTAGAAAATAAATGCAAGATATAGATATGGATTACAAAGACATTTTGAAAAATGGAAATTCAGCGAGAAATACAGAAACAATACAATTTCTGTAGAAATTGGTGAAGGAAAAAACCTATTTTTAAAACAGGGCCTGAAATCACTTTAGGATATTTTCTTATTCTTACCTGTCCTTTTTCTAAACCAAGATGAAAATGGAGATTTTAATGTTCCAAATAACACATGAAAATACAATTTTGTTGAAACCAACTCCGATCTGCCACATAGAGTACAATATTTTTCTATAGTCCCTCATAGATTCCACAATAGCGCAAAGCACAACACTACAAATAACACATGAAAATACAAGTTTTTTGAAACCAACTCTGATCTGCCACATAGAGTACAATATTTTTCTATAGTCTCTCATAGATTCCACCACAGTGCAAAGCATAACATTACAACTAACACAAACGAACAACAATATTTACCGATTAACCTGATACTTTATTTGGCACGAGAAATAACTTTTAATGAGGAAAAAAGGTATCTCTCATACGCAAGAGAAAAAGAAAAGAATACAGGAGTGCTGATATATGTAATAACCCATTTTCCTTAAACAGAGATCGATGGAGATCATCGTGGATAAAGAGAATTCTCACTCAACATGTGCATGCATTTAGGCCCTTTAGAAACGACTCTCATTAAAAACTCTAGAGTATGCATTAATATCAACTTGAAGATAGACCTATGAACCAAATTTGAGCCAAATAATTTTATAAGTTCTAAATAATTGATTAAAGCTCTCATTTCTAGTCATTGGAACTCATTGGTTTATTTAACTAATTAGTTTCCCAGAACAGTTTGTCTCGGACCGAATTGGAATAAGCCAACTAAAGTCAACTTCCTCTTCCCCCAAGATTCATGAAATTGTCATATTAAGGAGTTATTCTTATCTTCACGCTTAAACATGAATTTTGGAAAATACTTGGAACATTACTTGAACCACCGGCACTCGGAAGTTGAAATTGAGCTGCTCTACTTTTACACCTAAACGATAATCAAAACGGCATTATACTTACCTATAAAATTTATGGATGATACATATATATATATACACATACATACTCTAAGGTTCATCCCTGAACTTTTGTAAATGTTAGGATTCATCAAACATCCTCGTGCATCCAGTGCTAGCTAAACCAGAGAACTAAAACAAAAAAAAGAGAAAGAAAATGAAGAAAAGACCTTACCTGCCCGTGGGGCTCGCCACAGGACATTTTCCTCCATGTAGCAGACGGAAAAAATGCACTTTTAGCCCCCTCTCGGCGCTTAATGCCAGAAATGGCTCCCCGTTGGAGATAAAGCCATAAAAGACACAGACCTTCACTCGGGCGTCAACACATGCCCCGTACCACACCTCCCACCCGCAGCATCCCCATACTGTAGGTCCGGCCCACGGCCCGCACGTGGGGCCCACGGCCCTTGGCTGTAGCGCACCCCATCCGTGCGACCGAGCCTGCCGCAGGTGGGGCCTGCGGCATCCCACCTGCCGTAGCTCTGGGCTACATGCCGCGCCCGGCCACATCCCGCGGGTCTGACCCACGCGACCTTGCCCGCGCCTGCTGCCCGGTTCCCTCACCTCACGCGCCACGTGCACAGCAGGATTCCCTCACGGTGCAGTTTTTTTCTGTTTGGTCACTGTTCATCTCAAAATCAGCGAAGTTTATCTCGGAATCTGTACCCGGGAATCCCGCGGTGCCACCGCGGGTTGGATTTAGCTCTTCATGTGTGATATTTTTACGTTGTTGCGATTAGACCCAGCAGTGTCTTATCATGTCGGAACTGTTGAAGCATCCGAGAGCAGTCCTTTTAAATCCAGGGGTTGTGTAGCTCACTCTTATAATTCCATTTGCACTCTGTACCTTCTCTCATCTCCCATTCTTGTGCTTCCCATGTCAAGAACAGAGAAGAACAGCAAGAAGAACGAGAGAAGCTGAGACTTTGAGAGACTTCGTAGGTTTTGCAGCTAAAATCGGTGGATGCAGGTGTTGAAGAAAAAATAGATCAAGGCGAGATGTACTAGTAGAGGTAAGAAAAATTGCATGCAAGTTCAGGATTAGTTGTTGGTTAGTTGTATCAGCATGTTACACTGTTATTTTCTTTGCTATATCTCATGCACACAAGTGTTGTTTTAGATTATTTGTTGGGGTCGAAATAATAATGTTTTTGTTATGTAGTATTAATTAGTGAGATTCAAGTTATCTTTATTAGTATTCGTACTCATCATATTGTGTACGTCGAAAAAAATGAGTTAATAGTAAATAAATTAGCAAGAGGTATGCAATGTTTAGCATGTTTGTAGGGTGCTATACATTTTGATAACAATTTTATGTATTCATAATGTAGTTATCGAAATAACATACTGATGATGGATTGAAAGATGGATTGTGGATCATATTTCTGATGTAACTGGAAGATTTGTTGCTAAAAACAGAGAACCATCGGATAGGTAATGAAATTCTATATGCAAATAATTGTAGAGTGTTATATTTTAATACGTGCATTTATAAAATAGTGTTAAACATTCTTGTACGTAAGAAATATTTATTACAATCCATACTGAGAAAAGAAACTTAGAAACTCGAAACCATTAATACAATACTAAATTAAAATTTATGTGGATGAAATTCAGAAATATTAAAGTAAACAATTACATTTCATAATATGAATAAAATGTTACAGGCAAATAGAAAGTCATACCAAACATAGTAATAATTTTTTCTACAATTATCACCAAAATATTTCGTGGATGTAGATCATGTTTGAGAATTAAAAAATAAAAAAATAGTAGTAATGTGTTATCTTGAAAGTATTATTTCTATGTATGTTATGAGACTATTTATTAGTAGCATTTATTAAGGTAATCACATGATGTGAAAATAGAAATAATATCTTTATAAGCGTGTTTCATGCGTACGTAGGTACAATGATGAATTGTTAGTGTTTTTCACAGAGGCAACGTAATACAGGATGGGCCCCTGTGGGCTTGATCTGTACACAATGTCAGTTCAAGGTAGCACGAATAGAAGGTTTGGTGGAGTTTAGTATGTTGAACCTGAGGAGGTGCATACACCGGAGTTTGATCGGGAGACAGCGCGTAAAAAGCTTGTCATCGCAGAGCAGTGACCTGTAGGGCGTCTACGATGAAGGATCATGTGACCCGTGTGGTAAGCTACATAAGGTCACTGCCGATGTGTCATGCGGCTGGGCTACATGCAGGACCCCTGTTAGCGACTCTTGGAGACTAGTGATGTGCACGGTCGCTGGAGTATATGTCTCAGTTGATATTTCTCTCTTCGATCGTGGATGAAGGCTCTAGTGCACCTGCCTTAGCGTGTCCAACTTGCTGTGACGCCAGAAGGTAAGTCCGCTGAAATAGTCCTGCGGCTGAGGAGACACCCCACGACATGAAGACGAAGAATAAGGTTAATCAGTAACGAAGATAGACTCAGTCTCATATCCGCTCCGCCTGTGTAAGACTTATTGCGAAGTTTACCAACCAAACCCAGTAGCCGCAACGAGTTGGATATACGAGGAAGAGGGGAGTGAGGAAATATCTTGACTGGCTAGAGCAGTAGCGAGGATGCGAGGTGATGCTGTAGCGCTGGACTGCTCAGAGAGAGCTGTAACGGAAGATATGGACACGAATCTGACAATATAGAACTCTTGTGATCATCACGTGATGGTACAATTCATGCTGGCTTTGATGAGAGTCACACTACTAAGTGGTTGGCCATGCAGCTTTTCCAAGCACCATGTAGGCCGCTCTTGAAGACCGCTCAATACGAATGCTATGCTATCTCCATCAAAGCTCATGAATACAAATCAAAACAGGTGTCCAAATCCTCAGATGTCAGAAGTTGTATGACCCCACACAACTGATGATTACAGCCCAACAAGAATCCGTGCGAACCAGCCCTAATGCAGCCTGTTTCTAGGGTAATTTTGAGCATAACAGTCTCTCAATTACACTCACACTATGCGAGCTATCTGAGCCAGTATGACGAGGACTCTATCTAATAGCGGAGTGCTGTCATATGTAGCCGAAAAGCTGCATCACGCGTAGATGTCGCAAGATATCTCAATGGGCAAAAGGCATTGGTATGGCGACTGCTGGTCTGACGAAGTAGGTTTATCCTATTGGCTTCTATCTAGCATGGTGAAACGCTGCCAAACAGCAAGGTGATCGAGAGGATGTTCAGAGCTATCATTCGAAGAGGCGTAATAACTCTTATCCTCAGGTTGCTGCATCAAATAGCAGAGCTACCCTAGCACTTACATCAAACAAGTATTTGACAGGCGACATCTTGATGTGCCGTACCTGTGCACGTCGATTCATACTTGATCGTGTATATATGGGCCTTCAGTCAAACCATCGAGGCATTTAAGCTCTATCGTCCGTGCTAGTCAATGGCATGTGCTCGCTAATCTCTCACGGGAAAGTACTACAGGGGACATGACTCAATAGCGATGCGCGGCCAACACAAATGATCAAGGCTATAGAGTATGCATCTGCAATCGTTGAGAGGTGAGAACTCAGATAGCTGGCTCTCGCGTCCTCATAAAAGTCTAAAGTGGTCAGATTCGTCTGATGTTATAGTGATTCTCTATTTATTTTTCGCTGTCAGAGGATATTTCATGTATGCACTCATTACCCATCACAATGCTAGGCTTCTAAATGCCAATTGAGCAATAAGAGAAGACAGTTGTTATGATGAGTACAGGTGGAGGGCATCTGAATCGAGTGAGTGCATGACGGACATCTTCCAGCGGCCAATAACTCACACTGCCCAGGAGAGATAGTCTTCGTCAAAGTACCTATGCAGCACACTATGAATAGCACAGTCCTCCCTCACTTACTGACACCCGGACATGTGCAAGGTGAGCTCCCCAGACCCTATACTACGTTCGCGTCCCGATCGTATCTTGCATATATTCCTATCATTCTTCGTGTCTCCCAGATCATGCGACAGTCTCAGTTGCAAGGTCCGAGTTCCTGAGTACCCCACACGTTCAGACCCGTTCCTTATGTTAAGTGCATCACGGTAAAGGAGCAATCTCAGAGCTACATTCAAGTGTGACACACGCCAGTGCATCCCCATGCTGAGGCCCACTAGAAGAGTCACGTACTAACTCTCGGCGTGGTCAGAAAGGCAAGTACGCTCAGAGATTGAGAAGTAGCGCGTTGTTCATGACACACGGAGGGCACGAGGTATGGCATATGACAAACACATCATGTCAGAAGGTTACAACGGCATGCTGAAACGTGTGCTCGGCTGAGCCTCCCTATCACAGCCACCGTTGATGAATCATGGTCCCGGACCGATAGTTACTTCGTATATATACATCCAGGGCTGCTAAATAAGATAACGCATGGTGACAAAGGATAAGCAATGGTATCTAAAGTAGAGCAGAGATACATATAATGACATGAAATCAAAAAATCTCAGCATGACAGTTCGAGTAGTGATAGCTTGTGGAGCAAAATTTGAGATCGCGTCTACATAGGAAGCAGTTAATAGCCCCGCTAGAGGCGACAAGAAGCATGAATGCAAGCTTGACGCATATTGCTTGTCATGGGGCACATGTGACAATAGCAAGCCAAAACTCTGCATCTCTATCCCATACAACTCACATATGTGTACACGTGCTTGTGCACATCTTGAACACAGGCTTCGCGCACAACAGTATGAATATAAACAAAAAACTTATATCATGTATCGCGCATACTTTAATCATTCACGATTTGCTTGCTCACATGAAGCACACACATTCTACTCATCAGACCAGGCATTGCATAATGACGTTTACAAGGATGTATGGCCTGGCCAAGTGATATAGGGTGCACTGAATGCAGCAGTGTGAAGCAGCAAAAGAAGGAGTCGCATGACGATACTCGTCAGCATCAGGAATGCGCACCCAGTGACGATAGCAAATTGGAGAACCCCAGAGGGCAAGTGTACAATGTATGCCGCGCAGCGCAGCTACGACACTGAAGTAAGGATGTGGCCCGGGCTCAACAAGCAAAGAATGCGTCTACCCATCGACCTAGTATTGTCAGCTTGGTAGCAATATGTCATACAAATGCCGTTTCTAAACGGCACGCGTGTGGTGTATACTAGTATGGTCACGTGCTTAAAGCTGAAAGTGTTGTAGTCTACGTCAATCTCTTTTACATTTGTATCTCTGATTGAAGATGATAGAAGCTGCAGAGGTATGCATATGTATGGCAGTAAGTAATGTCTTGTTGTATTTAGCATGTAACACCACGATGCATATCGCGTTATTACTCGCGAGTGTGGTAACTTTAGCACTGACTTATATGGGATATTTATGTGTAGTTGACACATGTATAAACATAGAATGATTATAATAATTTTGTGATAGTCAGATGTTCTTGTGTTGCTATTGTTTGCTTCTATTTTTCTTCATGTGATTTGTGCAGATTAGGTCTGTTCGGATGAGTTATTTGATGCTATCAGGATTTCTTCTAGTCTTGAGACATTTTGAGGCTGTGCGCACGCATAGGCCGGATACTATGTTTCAGAACATATTCCGATGATACATCGCGGCATCTGTTGTACGCGGGCACCTGCGTTGGCTGATTGAAGTGAGTGTCGATGTTCGGCAATCAGCACCGTAAGCGTTCATAGTAAGGTTCAGCTCCAGGTCAGTCACTGCGGCCCTCTCTGCACGACGGCGGAATTTGTTCCACTCCTACAGTACACTACTG
>JAGXJF010005748.1:0-25778 GCA_019208055.1 Stipa capillata | reverse complement strand
CAAACCCTAACCCCCTCCCTCGTTTTCCCTCTCCGGAGCCAGCGCCGCCACCTTCTTCCCGCCCTCCGGTCGCCGCCTCCCGACGAGCTCCGTGGTCGCCTCGGTCCTCCGCCGCATCCCCTCCTTCTTCTTCGAGCACCCCCATCACCCTACTCATCCCCCTCCTTCCTCCTTTTTCCAGGTACCGGCCCGAGGACCTCCGCCCCCGAAGCTCCGGTCGTCGGCGCCGCCCTCCGCGTCCCGAGCTCCACCCCGTCGCCGTCCGTCGCTCCTAAGCCGTGCCTCGCATCCCCCGTGAGCCCCCGGTGCTTCGGCCACCCCTCCCCGTCCCGGTCGCACCCTGCAGCTCCACCCCGACGAGCTCCGGCGAGGGAGCCGCCTCCCCGAGCTGCCTCCCGGTCAGAACAGAGAGAGAAGAGAGAGGGTGAGATGGGGCCACGTGGCCCATTTTGATTCGGCCACGGGTGTTGGGCGGGACCTGCGCGTCAGCTGGATAGGTTTAAGGGGTGTAGATCTAGGGTAGAAACCTCTCGGGTACGCGTAGAAGTTTTGGATTTGAGCGGGGTAGGGTTTGGGTACTGGTAGCAATTAGGGTTTTCGACTGTTAGGGCAGAATTTGTACCAAATTTCAAATGTTCATAACTTTCAAACCACACGTCCAAATTTGACAAATTTTATATGTTCGGAAAGCTTATGAAAATCTCTACAAGATGGCTGAATCAAAAATTAATTTTGAGCACATGCACAAGGTGACACTTAGGGTTGATGTTTTGCTACTGTCGAGGGTCGATAAACCCTAGATTCGCGACCTTAGCTCCGATTTCGACAAACCTTATAGTTTTGAGAACCTTATGGGATTTCCTAGGACTTGGCACCATTAGGTTTCCAGTAACGACACATGCACGATGGATCCTTGTAGGGTGTGAGTCGTAGTCCCCTTTTATCGTCAACGTCATCGATAAACCCTAACTCGATGACTGTAGCCTCAAATTGCACGATTCCAACTACCTTAGTATCGTATTCCAGTGCACCTTCATATGATAGATATTGTAGGTCATGACCATCCTTGGTGAATAGTAACATTCAAACCCTAACCCTGCATAAAATGACATGCATGTAGAATTAGGGTTTTCGCACAACTCCTATTAATTCACTCTAGGAAATTGGACTACTCTAGGATTCAACCATCCTTAAGCCACTATAATAATGCACATCTAGCATTGTACATCATGCATACATGTGGACTTATTATCTTTTGTCGTTTCTTTTCCGGTGCCGTATTAATTACAACAGAAACCGAAGAAGGCGACCACCCGGCTTACGACTCCACGCAAGACCAGGAACAACCCGAACAAGGCAAGCAGAGCTTGTTGCATCCTTACTTTCCGTACTCTTGTGTATGCCCTGTTTATGTGTGCTTATGTGTGAATGATTGCTTGAATGTCACATGTGAGGTTGAGCACACTAGTATGTGTAGGATGTGTCTTAGGTTGAGAACATCTGATGGCTCTTCAACTAAATTGTTAAGTGAGTTGGGAGAGCCGAGGGCGTGCACAATGGGTACGGTTGGTGTTCATCGTAGTTTGATGGCGACCCAGGAGTAAGTAGAGTTTTGTCGTCACACCAACCCTATCTTCAGCGTCTCACACGGGAACGTTAGCGGGAACCAACGCTGAGAATAGTGGGGTAAGTCTCCATGCCCTTTGGAGGCTCGCTACCTCCAAACGCTTATGCACTCACTATGTCTGCAGTGGTTGAGTTGTCGGTAACTGTTCGAGAGATTAAATGAAAATGTGTGGATGCTGGATTGATTTGGATTTGACCTAGGGGCTGCCCTAATTGAATTGGATGATGTTTAATGGATTCTTTTGGATTGGACTCATGGGCTGCCCCAATGAACTTGGAATTGTTGAATTGATCTCGTGGTGACTTGTTTACCATATGTTGTACTCTGAATTAGATTGTTACTTATCTTGTCGTTACTTCCCCTTGTTTAGGCTATGTTCTTAACTTGTATATTGTTACTCTGAGAAGCATTCATGTTTAAATTGTTGCTGTACTAGTATGGGTAGGACATTTAATCAAGCACGGATAAGTCTTGCGAGTACTTTGTACTCACCTAGGTTATTCCTAGAGCTTACAGGTGAGCCGGTGGTCGAAGACTATTTCGATGACGCTTAAAATTATGGTTTCCTTGGTTAGCTATTCGGCTTATGGGATAGGTGGTAACTTTTGATCAGCGGTCAACGCGCCGCTGTGGGACTCTTTTACTTGCTTCCGCTGTTGTTTTAATTACCCGTACTCGGATATGTTTCTGGCTATGCCGAATGATGTAATCTTATAGTCCGATGCGGACAACTAATTTATTATCGTAATGTAGTGCTTTGCTGTGATATCCAACTTGTTATTCAGGCTGCCCGTATGCAATGCGTGTATGATATGAAGCGTATGGGTACGCCGTGAAGGGTTACTGTTGTTCCCCTTTTTACTATGTCGAGCAGGAACCGGTTGAGTGACCCGCTGGCTGAGATGCTGTGCCGGCCAGGCAGGGTGTGGGCGTGTTTCTACCGGGCCTTCGGGTGACCCACTAGCTTCCGAGCTAGGTTAGGGTGTGGGTAGAATCGCCGGGCTCCTCCGACCTTGCTTTGCGTGGTAGGATCCGGGAACGGCTCTAAACCTTCACCGGATCAAGGAATCGTATGTGGTTCGGGGAAGTCTAGTCGCTTCCGACCGGCTCGCGTTGTGCAGGTGTCGGATCACTCCGCCTCGGTGTGTACGGCGCAGGTACCGTGCCACCAAGTCGACTGGTCCTTCGGCCCTTGGCGACCAGTCGTTCCCCTAATCATATGCAATCCCGGGTCCGTGACATGCGGTCTGACGGAGGGACCCTCTCGAAAAGGACCCTCGCTGTCGTATGCATGGTCCCGCAGATCATGGCTGCAAAGCACATAAGTTCAGACAAGAGGAAATCTTTGCCCGAGGATTCAAATATCTAAGGAACAAGGGTTACCTGTCTTGCCGCCCTGAGAAGAGTAGTAGTCACCCAAAGACTCCGAGGTGCCTGTTTCCCGAGATCAAAGAGGACACGGGCCCCCTCAGACAAAGTCTGCTTCGATCTCCTTCGACCACACCGTGGTCTAGGTTGGCATGGTTCCCCAGAAGCCGATGCCTCTAATGGAGTATGGTCGGTAGTAGCACCATTTCTTATGCCACCCCGATTAGAAGCTCTTGCCGGAGAACTCGATGTATTCCCCGGCCTTTCCCTCCCCGGAGCCCAAAGTCGGCACCGCCGACCACCTTGTTCCCCACCTTCCTCAGGTTGTAGAAGTACCTGAAGAGGTTGAGGGAGGGGCGCAATCCGAGGTAGGCTTTGCACAAATATGCGAAGATGCTCATCATCACAATCAAGTTGGGATTATGATTGATGAGTTCTACCCTGTAGAACTAGAGCACGGCGAGCAAGAAGGCGTAGGAAGGAAGGAAGAAGCCATAATGAAAGAAGTCCCGGAATATTACCAGCCAACTCGGGTCAGGTGAGGGCGTTCTCTCGTTGCCAATAGCATAGAACTCCACCCTGTACATCAACTGGATGCCCGCGAGGACTTCCAAGCCCTCCAGCTGATCGGGAGTAAGCTCCAATCTCGCCCACGATCCATCACCCGCTGAAGGCCTCGCTAGCCATGTCGCTCATCGACGGTCGAAAATAGAGGTGAGATGAGGAGGATGAAGAGCTCTTGCGAGAAGCACAAGACGAAGCACACAATGGCGAGCGGTAAAACACCCTGGAAAAACTCCAACTCCTTTATCTTAGCCGGCCTCACAATGATTCCAAGCCTTACTCAGCATGTGCTTTTAGCGGTTCTATCCATTGAATTAAATGCACACAGTTACTTTCCCTGCATGCGAGGCGTCGTGCACGGAAACGGGGTCTAACAGGCGCACAACCCTAACAAACACATTGTGTTTTGCTTACGTCAACAGCACAGTTGTAGTAAGCAGACAAAGATTCTTTTACCACCATGTGAAACCTCTGCCGTGACGATTCAAGTCTCAAAAAATCCGCTAGCCAGATGCGTGTCCATGATCAACAGACCAGATAAGCTCAGAGAAAAGTACCTGGAACTGCCACTTGGACGTAGAAGTGGCTCGGGGGCTCCTATAGCTACTTGGATATACTTCTCATCCTAAACAGAGATTCCAGAAGACATCGAGGTCTCGGATGGATGATTAACCTACTCGAAGAACCCAAACTACTCGGAAGTATGTCTACTTCGAGGTTTCCTGATTAGGTAGATTTTCCTTAGAAACGTCGAGGCCCAATTTCACGTACTAATGGGGGATTGATGATGAGTAGTACATACCTACCGTATATGAAGTAGTACCCATATACAACTACCCTGGATATTTGGAGTAGCTACTGTGTTCTTAAGGGATTCCAGGAGATAAGGTAATCCCCCGTAGGGAATTAGGAAACCCTTTAAACTAGGTAGTCTATACCTACATTTAAGGAATGATAGAGTTCCACTCAGAGATGAGTCCATGTCTCCTATGACTCGGAGTACCCATCATAAAAGGACCCAGTGAACCTACGAAGGAGGGGAGAAGCTTTTCCATAGCCTCGGCGAGCCTTCGAGATCATTGACCTAGAGCTCCCAGCCTTGCAACTTCCCAGAGAAGATACATCATTTCCAGGAAGTCGAGCCCCAGGAGATCAGCTCAAGGAGATTCCCTACTAGGAGTAGATCCCATCTAGGCTAGACACTAACAAATCTTCGTATTCTACTCGATATTCAATATATACCAACAGGACGTAGGGTTAGTATCTGAGGGAGGCCCAAACCTGTATAAAAGTCTTGTTCGCAGCACCCTATGGGTGTCCAGCATCAGTCCCAGGGGTCCCTACCCTTCAACAAATCTTCTCATCACGACTACCGTAAGATTGACGGTTTACCAATCGTCGACACTATGCATACACTTTTTGCACTACTACCTAATCATCCTACAAGTAGGAGGTGGTGGGGACTAGGGAGTGTAAAAGTATTTAGGGGAAATTTTTAAAACTTTCATCTAACAAACAGATGTATCTGCATAAACCATCCTTTAATTAACAAGTGCTTAACTTTTTGGTTAGGGTACTTTTTTTCAAGCATTGGATGTTCTTAGAGTTGCATGTGGCTGCCTATCATGGACAAAAAATTGCCTTGTCCTAAAAGTTGTTTTGGATGATTGCTAATTAGTCTTCATATTTTCTCGCCATGATAGCCAAAATTCAATAAATTTGTGTACATGGTTTGCACCCCTAGTGGCTCCAATGGCCAACGATGAGGCGTCAGGGGCACTTCCACGAGGATAGGGTTATTTTCATGTTCATCAAATCCCAGCTATTGATTGAGGTTGCTAGGTGAGCACCAATGGATTGGTGGTAGGCGATTATGGAGCCACCAGCCATAGGATTGTAGGTGCACATTTACCGATGGGTGAAAGAATGAAGGATCAAGTGATCAAGTTAGGTGGGGGAGGTTTTGATAGAAAGGTATCTAGTGATGATGACACCGCTGGAGTTGGTAAAGAATTTATGCTTGGAGGTGGGCCATTGGTGGTAGTCATGTGTCTATGGTTTGGGGAAGTTGTGGAAATGTTGGTTTATGTAGGGTGAGGAGAAGACACTTGTTGGGGCAACTTGCTATGAAGTGATCAAATTAACCGTATTCAAAGCAAGTTCTCTTTGGTCTTCTTGTCTTGGTCTTGTCAATTCTATGAGCAAAGCTGCTTCTCTTCAAGACCTTTCCAACCTCTTGACGAAGAGGGCCATTTCCAGCATTCCTTGTTAAAGTTGCTCCAATTGATTGTTTCTTCATCTTCACTTCAGCTATCTTCAACTACTTGTTTGGCCTTCAATGCAATATCATTCTTCCTTGTGCTTGAGCTCGGCTTGTTAAGAGCGCGGATCTAATGAGCTTCTTCATCTATCAAATCATGGGCAAGAATCCGCCCAAGGACATCATGTGGCAGCTCATTGAAGTTGTTCTTATCCTGGATGAGTGTGAACAAGGTCCTATTCTTGGGGCAATAGCTCAGAGCATCTTCTTGACCACATAATTATCGGTCATCTCTTTGCTCCCAAAATCCTTGATCTCGTTCACAAGGTTGTTGAGACGAGTATACATCTCACTGGGCGTCTCTTGATCTCCCATCACAAAGTGATCAAGCTTTCCCTTCAATAACTCAAACCTCGACTCATGAACGGTGGATGTTTCTTCATGAATCTCCATGAGAGTGGTCCAAATCTCTTTGGCACTTTCAAGCGAACAAACCCGGTTGAACTCATCTCTACTTAATGCTCCAAAGATTGCATGACGGCTTGAGCATTATAGTAGATGAGCCTATCTTCATCGTCGTCGGGTTGTCCTCATTTCCTACAACATAGCCATTTTGCACCATACGCCAAATGGTGGGGTTAATAGATATCAAATGTATTTTTATTTTATGTTTTCATGAAGCATAGTGCGTTCCATCAAAATATGGTGCTTTCCTGGATGAATCACCATAGGAGTGATTGTTGTAAGTCATAGGTGGGGGACATTTTGATATGTATGTGCACTACCACTAGCATGTCCAGTACCCATATCTGACTATTCACGTGACATCTTAGACTCTCTAGGCGGTAAGCCCCAACAAGAGACATTAGTACCAACTGAAGGATCAAAATGTCGGCCTAGAAGGGAGGGTAAATTGACGACTAAAAAATTTAAATTACTTTTTAAAAATTCTTGCAATTATGCGAAATTATGATTATCTAGAGCAAGAATGATATGAGTACATGATGAACTAGCTATTTCACAAGCATCGATTAATATATATCAATATAAGCAAAACTTGCAAAATGTAATTCCGGTAAGAAATAACCAAAAAGGAGAAGAGATTTGTTCCCGAATTTCAAATTCTTAGGGGACTCATACGTCTCCGTTGGGGAGCTCGATCACATGTGATCAAGAGCCGTCTTCCTCTCAACCTTTTTATCCCTCGAGGATGCTCTTGTGTCTCCTCGACTTCTTATTGGTGATTCTTTCCTCGCGGAGGCGAATCTTAGCCTTCATAAACTTCTTGAGTCTCATCACAAAGGATGGGAGCTCTCAAGGACTCCTAACCGTCTATGAGACCCCGATCTCCGAGAGAAATGAGCTTGATAAACACTCGGAGATGAACTCAATGCTTGGCTTGGGATGGATCTCAAATCACTCAAATCTTTCTCTTCCTCACAAGGATTCTCTTTTGGTGCTTGGAGAGTGGAGGAATGCTCTTGAGTATGTAGGAAATCAAATGGGCAAAGAGTTCCCCTTGCTTAGAGCAAGGGGGCTTATAGAGAGCTTCTCTCAAAAACTAATTGTTAGATAGAATCTGCCAAAATCCAGACTATTCGGGTCAGACCCTCCGGATTTTGAAATCCAACGGCTACTGGCCGAGATGGCAGATGAGATCGCACTAATCAGATAGGGCAAGAGCTCACCCAAACTGTCCAAATTTAACTCGGACCCTTCTAGTGCTTAGACACTCCGGGCGAAGGTCCAGGCAGTCCAGTACCGATTCGGACCCCCGTCCAAATGTCCGGGCCTGGGGTCAGGCAGTCCAGTATCAATCTGGACCCCTGTCTGGACTATCCAGGCTTGGTGTCCTGACAGTCCAGTACCTATCCGGACCCTCACCCAGATTGTCCAGGCTGAGGTCCGAATCTCCTCGGGACTGGCCAAACGCTCAGCCGGACTGTCCGGGCTAAGGTCTATGTAGAACCTAGAGGGAGTTGTACTGCTTCCCTAGGTTTCAGATGATGAATACTTTGCCACCAAGTTTGTTATTGGAGATGAATTGTAGGTTGCAAGAATTCAATGTTTACTTTTGGAATGTGTATATCGAATGTTCCGGTATTCTGGTCGGAACTTCCGATGTGTTTCAGAAGATCCGATGTCGACTATATTTTTAGCAATCTAGAAAAACTAGAGGCTTTGGTTTAATGATCAGAAATTCCGATGCGTATTGGAAGTTCTGAGTTTGAAGTCGGAGGCTCAGACTTTCATTTCCAGAAGCTCTGAGGGTTGTGAGAACTGGATGTTCTGACTCAGGAACTGGATGTTCCGATATGGAAAAGTTTTTGGCCACGTGCTTTCGGATGAATTAGAGTTTTGTCAATTTGTCTCGGGAAAATTGATGGAGTCATTTTTCTCGACTAACTTGGGTCAAGTGGAAAACTTGTGCTCACAACCGGTTTGCTTGTCTACTAGTGTGCAAGGTTGATGAGTGCAATGGTGGTTCAGTCACGAAGATCGACATGATGCTTGGAGGGCGGAGACGCGATCAAGGTGGTGGCGACTACATCGGGCGGCTCAATACAGTTGCTTAGCAGACAAGGCAAATGTGGAGACAAACGTGATGACCAAGTTGGTACGAGGGCACTTTGGTAAAAGTACGGAAACCACCGAAGCAAGATCAAAGAAATCGTGACGGTGGCCAATGATGAGGTTTAGGATTAGGCTTGTGGTGGTAGGAAGGTTAGAGGGTGGATAGGTGGCTTACACGCTTTGGGATACGTGCTAAGTGCCCTATGCCCTCAAGTGGACTTTAAGGCCCAAGTGGAGAGAGGTATGCCCCTTCCACTATAAATAGGAGATGATGGGTTGTTTAACCCTAACCCTTTTTCATAATATTTAGAGGAGACTTGCTCAAATGAGCTTTGGCCTAACCATGAGAGGCTTGTAAACCCAAGAAAATCTAATACAAAAAGATTTCCCCAAATCATCACATGTTCTTCAGTTTTCCCCCTTCCCAAGTTCCTTTGATTTTTGTTTTCTTTTCTTCTCTCTTGATTCCTCTTGGGTATGGCAAGTTAGTGGTGCAAAGATCATCTCTAATTGATTCCATCCTAGCATACCCAAGAATCAGTCAAACCCTTCTCGATTTTGAAGTTCTATTGGAGAAAAAGACAAGTTTGGGCTTTTCAATTTTGATTCTCTTACAGGTTTCAATCTTGTCTTCTAGGGCTTGGAATATGTTGCTAGGATATGTGAGATGATTTCGTATTAATTCCATATCAACATACCTTATAAGAACCTAGGAATCAAGGGTTTGATTTTCGCTCAACTTATTAGCTAGGGATGATTTTTGGGGTTAGAAAATAGCTGATAGTAAATTGACATTTTCTCTTAGCACAGATAAACTTTTGATATGATTCCCAATGGAATAGCTTCATAGTTCTCTTTTCTACCACTGTGCGAAATTTCGTTCAATTCCGTTGGGTAGATCAAAATCTACGAACATTTTTCTGAATGACAGTCTGCTGTTTTTTCCAAAACCGGAAGTTCTGATTTCTTACTTCAGAAGTTCCGATCCAGAAGTCATAAGTTCTGATTTTTCTAGAGAATTCAAAATTGGGGTTACTTCAGAACTTCGGTAAGGTCGAAACTTTCGATATTTCTACTTTGGAACTTTCGATCTGTCTGTTTTTGGCTCCATTGATTTTGATTGCTTTTGCCGATGGTTTTCTGCTGCACGCTGCACTCTCTGACTTAGATACATTGCATTGTGCTCTTGTTTTGAGAAGAAAGATTTGAGATCGACATTCACACCCCCCTTCTGTCGGAAGCCACTGATCCAACAGTCCGGATTTCTCAAGACTACTGAGACTAGGATTTTTCTTTGGCTTTAGGAGACAACGATTTTGCACTTAGTGTTGAGCCTTCTCGTGATATGTTCATTAAACCCCTCTTAAAAGTACGGTGTTCCTAAACTCGAGGTGACTTGCACCACTAAAACAAGGAAATCTAACCGTCTTGAGATTTTACCAACTTCTTTTCTCTTTCTTTTTGAGGGGTCATCAATGATTCTTTTTAGAGCTTTCTTGGGACTAAACCTGTTCATGCACTCACTGAAGATCATTAATCCTTAATATTTTATCATTAATCACTAAAATTAATCTTGGGGGTCTAGATGTACTTTCACTATTGCTACCCACATGCTACTTTTTACAGCTTCCTTCCTTCATGGTACACGCTTGGAAGAAAGGGCAACCAGATTTGGACAGCGCAACAACAACATAATTTTTAGAAAGAAAGAATGGAATGGAGTGTAAGAGTTCTGTAAAGGACATGGACTTCTCCTCGTTCCTATATACCAGCAGCTCCTCATATGTAACAACTCCAACTAACCACTATTAAGCACCGTTAACTTTACAATATCACTCACTAGTAACTACTAATGTTAATACCAAATTATGCCTAGGATTTGATCGTATGAATCACTTTCAAATGGATAGAAGATAACACTATTTACCAAAATAAAATTGGACTTAAGACACCACTATCTCAAGTCACAAATCACATGAATATTCATATGAAAATACATGAGTATGTGTCCGTAGTTGTTTGCATGTGTATACTTAGTGCAGGCCTTGTCATGCATATATATATATATATATATATATTTGTATATATATGGGGTAACATAAGCTCCATCTTATATGTCAGTTTCCAACACCGTGTCTTGGCAATGTGGGATTAAACCACGCATTCGCCATCTGGGCAGATTTTTGACAATCTCATCTCCTCTCCCTATAGCTTGCCCTGCACCGCCTCATCTCAAGATTTGTTCTATATTACCCGGACGATTTGTATAGACAAGTCGCCCAAGTGGTTTCAGCCCAAGCGCACAATGTGACTCGTCTTCTACCACTAGTTCCTTGTCCTTTTCATCAATATTATGTTTGCTACTTATCGACGATTGGTAAATCACCGATCTTACGGTTGTCGTGAGCAGAAGATTTGTATGAGGGTAGGGACCCCTGGGGCCATCGTCTAGTAGTACCAGGAAGCACGGGCAAAGATTTTTATACAGGTTCGGGCGTCCCTCAGGATAATAACCCTACGTCCTATTGGTATATATTGAATATCGAGTAGTTTACAAGGATGTGTTAGTGTCTAGCCTAAATGGGATCTAACCTAATCGGGGAATCTCCTTCGGCTAATATTGTCTCTTAGGTCTTGTTGCTTCCGTCCTCCCCTGGGGGGTCTTCAAATCCTTATATAGGGGGCGATCCGAATCGTGAAGATCATGGACTTATCTCTAAACAGGACACCATCATCCTTAACGTAGGGATTGACTTCCTAGTTCAAAGGGTGTCTTTCTTCTTACACGAGAGTTCCTTATCTCCCATATTCCTTGGCCATTATGTCAGCTGCTCCTGATATCCAAGATATTCGTATACGGATACTACCTCGCATACGGTGTTAATGTATTACTCATCATCAAGGCCCCCATCAATACATGAAATGAGGTCTTGATGGTTCAGAGCAAAAATCCACCTAATTGGGAAAAGACTCCGAGTAGGTGATTGCCAAGTACTTAGTGTAAAGTTCTTCGAGTAGGTTGTGCTTCCACCCAAAATAATGACGTCAACTGGACACACTTCTCGGGTTATCTCAAATGTTCGAATGGGTCATGCGACTTACCGAATTGACTTATCCGAAAAGAAATTCCTGATTCTTTTCTTTGCTTTCATTTGGTCTGTAGATCATGGAGACATGTCTCGCCAATGGATTTTTTGAGACCCGAACCGTCATGGCAGAAATTTCGTGTAGTGATGAAGAATCTTATCTTTTTCCTTCACAACGGTGGTGCTAATGTTAGCAATACACAGCGTGGTTGTCGGGGTCGTGCTCTTGTCAAGTCCTTTTTTCCCACGCACGTTGCTTCGCATGCGGGCAAAAGCAACTGACCGCATTAAATGCGATGGAATGGAATCGTGCAGAAAGTGGTGCCCAATCCAAGTAATGCTCAAACCTCTTAAAAGAGTCTGGAACCGGTTGGGATTTAGCACGCTTTCACTGTTGTCTTCAACCTTGTGCACATCTCACCTCTGAGTTCCTCGTCCTTTCTTCCCAAAAACCCTTTGCCATTGATGGAAAGAAGAAAACCATCGTCAAGAAAGCATCTAACACTCAGAAGTCCTTGGATAACTCAGCGGCAATGTCGGAAGACTCCGACACTACTCCGATGAAGATGATCTCGGAGTTTGCGTCTTCCGAGATGGACACCACCGCCATCGGGAAGCTTGAGAAGGATGAGTACATTCTCCTGAGAGTGCTCATCCCCTGTCGAGTGGTGTTCAAGGAGATGGTCCCAAGCCCAGACACTGCCTGGGCCATCATTTTCTCCTAGTTCTTCAAGTGTGGGTTCCAATTCCCACCGTCCTCCTTCTTCCTCCTCGTCCTCCAGTTCTATGGGATTGAGTTGATCCACCTCAATCCCAAATTGGTACTGATGCTGAGCATATTTGTGCTCTTGAGTGAGGCGTATCTTGGCATCCGTCCGAGCCTAGAGCTTTGGTGGCATTCTACCATCTCCGACACATGAAGGGGATCGTCAACACCGCCAATTTCCGACTATGGGAGGGGATGAAGGAGAGCTACATTCATTCCTCCTAGAAGTCTTCGTGGTCAGGTAGAAAATCCAAATGGTTCTGCTGCCAGCCCCCAACATCATCTAGGATCAACTACCACATCCTTGCACCTTACCAGTCTGATGTCTGGATGGAGCTACTGCAACAAACCGATCAACTCAAGCTCCTCGCCGGCAAAATCACTGATCTTGCCAGGAAAGGCTTGTCAGCTTGGGACGTCATGGAAGACTTCCTCAGGCGGCAGATATGTCCTCTTAAGTCGAGGATTGTGGCGGCCTGGGAGATCCTAATGGAGTCGATTAGACAAGGGACTTCCACACGGGTAAATGTCGCATCCCTTTCATACGCAGACCATACCCCATATGAGCTTCAATCGAGGGTCAAGTACCTATTCGTCTCCTCTAGGTTGGCGAACTGCGATTCCACTTCCGATCACGAGGCTTGGCCCCAAGGAAAGGAGGGACATCTTCTTGATAAGCTAGTTATGTGCCTCTTATCAGGCTAGGCCTTCTAGGTAGAGTTAACTCATCTAACTCGGGCTCATTTGTTTTGCAGCGAGTCGGCCGTGATGCGCCTGACCCAGAGGTCGAGCATGCCAGGGTTCAGGTAGACGATGACCCTATGGAGATCCTCAATCCTCTAGCTCTAGCCCATGGGTCTGGGACTGGAGGCACGTCCGAGAAGGCTCGGCCAGAGGGGATCCCCCCGGCAGTATTCCCTGCATGGATTCCTCCCCCACCTTCGCAGGCTCTTCCCCAGGTAACTTCTTGTTCCAGCCTTGCTTTTGCCTCCTTTGTTGTCGGGATGACCGAAGCACCTCTCATGGCACAGGGGATGAGTGGCTCCCATCCGGAGGGTTCAACTTCCTCCCCCCGCGAAGGAGATCACTGAGAAGGGTTCGCGAGTAGCCGAGAGCCCCCAGGTTGTAGAGAGGACGCAACCGGCAACTTCGATGAAAAGGGGGCTGGCTCTCCTCATACACAAAGTCCTGCTAGAGCTGAAGTGTCTGCAGTAATCATCCTACTTGAAGTTCTGTTTTTTTCGAGTAAGGTTTGTCTGCATTTTGAATGTGTTGTTCTTCTCCTTTACCTTTTAAGGGTGAACCTTGCCTTAGCCAAGGCGGTGGTGAAGGTCTGGCGGTGGCGAGGACTCTGGTGGCCACCCCGGTGGCGATGTCAACAAAGATCGAGCAGCCTATGGGGAAAATCCGGCCAGCGGTGGAAACCCCTGTAACCTTCCTGGCGTCGGTGGAGGTCGTGAAGCCAGATGTCTCGGGTTTGAGCCCTCCTCTAGCAGTCGTCGTTCCTGCCTTTGTTGCAGCAGTGGAGGCTCACTCAATTCCGCCGGTCGGGGTGTCCGTACCTCTGCTACAGACTGAACTGAAGAAGCTTCTTGAGGGTGGCCTCGACTTGCCCAGTGTGTCAGATCCCTGCTAAAGGTAAACAAGAAGCGTTATTTCTTAAATTACTCTGTGTGGAGACTAACCTTGTCGATGGTAGCTTGCTTTGTCCTAGGCAGTCCCTCTCCAATCGGAGGTTGAGGAGCTGAAGAAGCACCTAGCCGAGTCCGATAAGGCATTGAAGGTGCAGGAGGCAGAGACGTCCCAGTTGAAGGCCGAGAAGGAGCGACTAGAGGAGGCCAAGACCAAGCTGGACCAACCCAAGGCTAGCCTGGCTGAGCTCATCGAAGTCTGGTCATCGCTGTCTCGGAGTGAATCCTGAGTGGATGCTTTGAAGGAAGATCTTGAGTACGCAGTGGGAGTGCTCGAGATGGCATTGACCGAGGTCAGTGTCGTTATCCCTACATTCATTTCTCACGCCATGCGGATGGACAAAGTGTTGGCAGCGATTTCTCGCCTGAAGCCAACGGTAAAGGCCCACATCAGCACCCAACTCCAACAAGGAGTTCAGGACTCGATCGCCATGGCCCTGGCTCTGCTGAAGGTCCGACATCCTGAGATGGACGTCAGCACCCTTTGCAATGACCTGCCTGGGGCAAAGACTGAGGAGACAGAGAAGCTGGTTGAGGCCATGCAAGAGGTAGCGAACGTGTTTGCCGATCACCTTAAAGTGTGAGCCGTCTGTAAACAAAGACTTAACAATCTTCTGATTAGTGCTTGTGTTGTGTTTACTCGTATGTTCTTATTTTAACCTTACTAGTAGATCGTTAGTCAGTAACCTGTCACTAAAATCTTTATTGGTATGCCCGTGTCCGATAAGGTGCCTTAGTATCACGTTGACCCGGTTACTTTTATCTAACAGATAGCTGGAGTGCCTTGTCGGCTTGCTGAGATCTTGACCAGCTTCTCTGTCGAATATGCCGCAGCTTGTACCCTCTGATCTTTCCCCGATATATGTTTGAAGATTTTGCCACTAGTCGGGGGTTTTGGTTGTAGGTCGAGGTCGAGTGGAGGGTTCAAGGACCCTCTGTCACCCATCAACACAATAAGGCATCTTCCTTCTCCCGCAAGGCTAGAGCTCGGTCTTCCTTTGTTTTTCGAGTACAAAACTTTCGAGTCCTCCTTGTAACATATCATTGGAAATCTATCAGTCCCGTAGTGCCTATCCGGCCCCCAACTGTCTATCAGAAAGAGGAATGACTTTTCTGATAGACAGTTATGAATGTAAATTGTATTCAATTGAGTGTATGATTGCCTAAGAAGGAACAAAAGAAACCAGCATATCGATTGCGACGAGTAGGAACTTCTAGCCCCCAGGCGAGACTAGAAAATGTCTCAGAATATCCAGGCCCCATGTTGTGAAGGGCCACGATAAGGGAATCATCTACAACACTTGGGCAGGTTGGTGGATGCGTCTGCTGTGGAACTGGCAGTTACGGCATCGCTTCACCAACTCGCATGTGTCATTGAGAGCTGTCGGCCAGTAGAATCCTTGTGTAAAGGCCTTTCCGACCAGGGTTCAGAAAGAAGCATGTGCCCCACACACCCCCTCCATGGATCTCATCGAGTAGTTCTTTACCCTGCATCCGGACGATGCATCGCATGAGCACTCCTTGAGCCCCTCTACAATAGAGGGCTCCATCGACCAGAGAATACATCCTGGCACATCGAGCAATCTGTTCAGCTTGTGCACCATCCTCGGGAATTGTCCGATTAAGAAGGTACGTGTGGATAGGTTCTATCCATGAATCTTCAGAATCAAGGGAGGAGACGAGGTGACCCGCGACCCCCTTTGGAGCATCAATATCTGGTGACGTCCTTAAGTGGTCTCACACTTATTCGGCCATAGTTTCATTAGACTTGTCATCCGTGGAAGCTATGGACGACGTTAAGAGCCTTTCTACAAAGGTCCCGGGTTGGC
Organism: Stipa capillata; assembly: GCA_019208055.1. Taxonomy (NCBI): domain Eukaryota; kingdom Viridiplantae; phylum Streptophyta; class Magnoliopsida; order Poales; family Poaceae; genus Stipa; species Stipa capillata. The sequence continues at coordinate 10,013 of JAGXJF010005748.1, read as the reverse complement.
ATGGGTATCGTGAAGATGCTAGACGGGCAAGACTATTGTCTTGGTAGTAATCCTTCCTTGGGATGTACCGTACCTCAAGTCCGATGAATTTCTTCTCTAGCTTCCTCACCTCCGCCAGGTAAGCTGTCATGGTTTGGTTAGAGGTCTGGTACTCCTTGGACACTTGCTTCGTGACTAGCTGTGAGTCCCCACTCCCGAGTAGGCAGCGGATGCCAAGTGCAGAAGCGACTCAGAGACCGGCTAGCAAACCTTTGTACTTGGCCACGTTATTCATGGCCGGGAAACCGATATGCAGTATGTACTGTAGGCATTCTCCTGTTGGTGACATCAGAATTATCCTAGGCCCTGGGCCTTCGATGGTTAAGGAACCATCGAAGTGTAAGGTTCATATCTCTGCATTCTGGAACGACGAATTGCTTTGATGGTCGGGTTTGAACCACTCGACAAGGAAGTCGATGAGCACCTGAGATTTGATCGCTGTACGGGGAATGAAGTGGATGTCGAATTCTCCTAGCTCAATGGACCACTTGGCGATCCATCTGATGGCGTCTCGGTTGTGAAGAATTTCTCCAAGTGGGTAAGTGGATGGAACTCTGACCTTGTGAGCTTGGAAGTAATGCTGGAGTTTGCGAGAGACCGTTAATACCATGTAGAGAAGTTTCTGCACTTGGGGGTAGCGTTCTTTGGGCCCGTGAAGGACTTCACTGATGTAGTACACAAGTCTTTATATCGTCTCGCGCTGCTTCGGGGCTTCACATTCCACTACCAGGATGTCGCTTACCGCTCATGGTCCAGCCGCTATGTAGAGTAGCAATTCTTCCGAAGGGTCGGGAGTGACCAGCACAAGGGGAAGGTTGTGAAATATTTCTTGAGTTCTTGAAAAAGTCTTTTCTGATTCCTCCGTCCACTTGAAGCCGTCGTGTTGTCATAGGTGTTTGAAAAACAGGTTTCCTCGGTCCCCTAATCGGGATATGAATCAACTCATGGCTGCCATGCAGCCTGTGAGCCTCTGGACTTCTCGGATGGAATTTGGCAGCCTCATCTCGGTGATAGCTCAGATCTTGTCGGGATTCGTTTTGATTCCTCGGTGTGAGACTAGGAACCCAAGTAGCTTTTCGGCATTGACCCTGAAAGCACATTTTTTAGGGTTTAACATGATCCGATTCCTTCGTAGGTTTGTGAAGGTCTCGAGAAGGTCTGAGAGCAGGTCCTCCTTTTTTCTTGTTTTTATGACAAGGTTGTCACGGACCCCGGAATTACATATGATTAGGGAAACAAATAATCGCCAAGGACCGAGGGACCAGTCGACCTGGTGGCACGGTACCTGCGCCATACACACCGAGGCGGAGTGGACCAACACCTGACCAACGCACCATAAGCTTACCAACGTCGTACGTCTTCACCGTTGGTCAAGCCGGCCGAAAGCGATTAAATTTCCCCAAAACCACATACAATTCTAAGATCCATGTGAAGGTTTAGAGTCGTTCTCAATTCCACTATGCAAAACAAGGTCGGAGGAGCCCGGTGATTCTACCCACACCCTAACCTAGCTCAAGGGCTAGTGGGTCGCTCGAGAGCCCGGTAGAATACACCCACACCTTGCCTGGCCGGCACAGCATCTCAGCCAGCGGGTCACTCAACCGATACCTGCTTGACGTAGTAAAAAGGAGAACAACTTTAACCCTTCACGGCATACCCATATACTTCATATCATACACGCATTGCATATGGGCAGCCCTAATAATAACTCGATATCACAACAAAACTCTACTACATAAGAGTTATGGATAATACACACTTCCCGAACCTGGGATAAGTACCTATTGCTCATACATAGAGACCTAGAGGTCGTTTATCTTAAATACAACGTTAAAAACAGCAGCGGAAGATAAACGGAAAACACCGAGATGGTGGGGAAACCACCTCAAAATAGCCCATAAAATTCCCAAGGAAGTTGAAGCCGAAAGTGGTAAACCGAAGCGGCGAACGTCAACTCCAAAATGCTCCATGAACCTGCCTAGGATAAACCTAGGTGAGTACAACCACCGTACTCGCAAGACATTGCTCATCAATTAATTAAAACATGGTATTAATCATATTTGACAAGTGGGGAAGGTTCACAATTTTAATCAAGTTAAGTTGCATAAAAAAGGGATAAAGTAAACATAAACTACATCATTTTAAATCCAGGTTCAGCAGATATTAGCAACAAATTAATAATAGCCGGAAGCCATCTTAACCACGGTATAACAATGGGGTAACATCTGCGCATAGAGTAGAACAACCACAGGGAGATAATAGCAACTTACAAGCACACACACGAACATAATAATATGAATGTCATCATTTTCAATTCATTCGGGGGTAGCACACACCCCAATTAAACCACATGTCCATCACAATAACAATTTCGATCAATCTCTCAGACCGTTACCGGCAATCGATCACCCTGAGTATAGCGAGTGCATTATCTCTTGGAGGTTGTAAGGCTCCAAGGCCTGAGACTTACCTCAACTACACCCCAGCCTCGATTCCCGCTAATGTCCATGCGGTGATAAGGGAAGTAACACGATGAAGTCACCTCAGGTTGGTATAGCGACAAAAACACTTCAAACACCGGGGTCACTCCTATAGCTTCAATTAATACCAACTTTATTCATCGTGTACCCCCCTTCGGCTCTCACATCTCACTTAAGCAAGTTCAAATTGTTAGGGCAACAAGTTTAATTCTCAGCCAAAGCTATTGCATAACAACAAAACCTACACATACTAGTGCGGTATCTAGCACCGATCGAGCAACTTTCACACAAGCACCAAGCCAACATAAGTAATCAATCCAAACAGAGATTAACACCCAATGTATTGATTAATCAACAAGCAATGGAGCTTGCCTCGTTGCTTGGGGAAGTATGGGAGCATGCGCGAGAACTCCAGTATACTCGAAACACCGGTAAGAAGCAAGTGACCTCCAAAAAGGGGAAAAGCAAACCTAAGAAGCTAATTTGAAAATGACGAAGATGCATGGATGCAATTGACATGGGTGCAACTACAGTGGATTAAAATAAAGCATACAATTACGTAAGCAGGTTAGTATTCATTCCAGATTTTGGGTTAGTTTTAGTTATGATATAGCTTTAATCATGGATGAACCTAGAGTATGGATGCATGCATGGGATATGATATGCAACTAAGGAGAAGGGCTTTAAATCTATAGTTAGGATTAGGGCTCATTCGATTAATTCATAGTTGTGGTAGGTGAAAACATGGGGTCGTGATTATATTTCGGCCGTTAGGCGAATTGTGACACTAAGCATCTTAAGTTTGGCTGTTAAGCTAGATTCTCTAGGACCCTTTTTGTATTTTTCTCAGTAAAGACAAGAATTTAACTAATCTCGTAATTAACTGGATGGTGAGGGCTAGAGGATGACTAGCGGGTCTATTGCCAACATTTACTCCTTTCCTCAATCCTTGGTTTCTCATTAAGAGTGAGCTCCTTTGTTACATATATACACCAGCTAGTCAGTGCATAGATGGATCTAGCTAAAGATTGTCTCGGTTCTTAATCACGCGTACATCAATTAAACAATACTTGTTACTGAACAACACTCGATTTGTTTAACCCATGAATAATACCCAGGTGATGTTTACACAAGCTATATGCATATTTTAGATGATTTCCACGGCATTTGGGAAAAATCCCAGGAACACATACACCTGAACAGTCTAGTTAATAATTAGATTAACGTGGAAATAGCATTACGACATGTTGGCTCTAAGGTCAAGCATAATATCATCCCTTAATTTATCCAGTTAACTCAATTAACATCTTAAGGAAATGTTCACAGCCACTCAATGCAATCGCTTATACACATCAGAATAACAACGTCACGAGATTGATTGCCTACAAATGCCTCAACTGGATACCGATGCATCAATTCATGGTTAGGGTAATTATGTTTAACCAGCATCTTTCATACTTCAACTAAGTGTTAAGAATGTTGTAACCGCATATAGTCTCCACATTAGTTAACGTATTCAATAGTTGGCTACCTCATACGTCATCAGTGAATAACAAGCACTTGTTTAATTGCCGTTGATTTAGTTAACCCTACTCAAAACCTAATAATCAGACAACACAACAGCGACTGAAGAAAGGTGTGGCCACCGGCCATTAGCATTGGACGTTAACCACCTGAAGCAGTGGAGGTGAGCTTGACGTAGCTGCAGATGGTGGCTCAAGCTCGGGGATGGGGAAGGAAACCGGGCGCGGCTGCAGGTACTGGAGATGCCGATGTGGCCGTGTCAGCAGTGGCGAAGGGGGAACCGCACGGTCGGCTCAAGTCCCTCAGCGTAGACGGAGTTGGGGAGGAGGTCGCCGCTCCGGTGAAGTCTTCGATGAGCACCTGGGGAGACAAGGAGCCAGGAAATGAGAGAGGGAAAAGGGAATGGGGGCTCCGATGCTTGCACCATGGAGGCCGGTGGCCGAGAGTGGGATGAGGCCAGGGTGGCGGTGGGCTGGCTCGTCAGCCCACGGAGAGGAGGGGCTAGGGCTTGGGCTCGTCGGCCTTGGCGGCGGGCGGAGGTGGCGCTGGAGAGGAGCTGGCCGGCGGCGGGCTTCAGCGGCTAGATGGAAGGGAGAGGAGGCCGGCCGGCGGCGGGCCTAAGGCGGAGGGGAAAGGCCCGGCGGGACGGCGACTGCCCTAGGCGGCGGCCTGGGCTTGAGGCGGACACCGGAGGTGCGACCGAGGTAGCAGGAGGGGAGGCGGGGCCAACAACCAGTGGTGAGCGGAGCCCGAGTGGTCGGAGACAAGCGGGAGCCCGGTCGGGAATGGGGGAGATGGTGGCGCGGCAAGAGCAGCGCGTGGGGAGGAGGAGAGGCTTGGGGGAAGGCGGCGGTTTTTGGAGAAACCAGGGGAAGGGAGAGGAGAAAAAGTCCTGGGCAGCAGTGAGCTAATTGCTACGTGTAGGGGAAAAAAGGGGCTGCGGGTGAGCATGTTTGCCAGGTGGAGAAAGGGAGCTGCCAGCGGGTGGAGAAGAAAAAGGGGATCTGCCGGTGGGACCCATGCGACAGCTAAGGTATTATTTTTATCGCTCTTCTCCTTGTTTTATTTTCTGTTTCCATTTCCATTTAGCACAAGATGTGATAAAAGGGGTTCAATCTTTAGCTTTTTAAGAGTCCATACAACTTACCGGGAATATAAAGTTTAATTGTTGTTCATGAGTTTTTTTGGTGTTGAAATAACCGTTATTAGGCTGATACACGGTTATGATTGCAATGTGGTACAAAGCAAGGGTCAAATTGTAGGTAACTTAATCCATTTTACGTTAATTTTCCAAATAACTACAGCTAAGGTCATGGATGTAAACAACTCATAGCTATGCACCTTTATAAAATTTGAAGATATGAAAGATCACTCAATTGGCTTCTACCAAAATTTCTTTGAAGAGAAAAACTTTGGATAATATTTTAGTTTAGATATTCCATTGAGTTCTAACTGACTCGCGATAATTTTTGATAGCTAAGACCTTTAGAACATTTATAAATTTTTGGGCCATGACATTGGTTTTACAACTTGGTTTCAATTTGATCCTCGCGCGTGTGTTAAGGCTTTTAATCGAGGTCATGCTTTTGAACTACCTATATGCATGCATGTAAAAAAAAGAGAACTCTAATTTATTCATGATGATCTTCACTGATCTCGTGTCTCGAGGTTTGGGGTTCTACAAAGGTCGTCGATGTAGGCTTCGATGTTACAATTGAGTTGGCTCTGGAGGGCGAGCTGCATGCCACATTGGTATGTTGCGACCACATTTTTTAATCCAAAAGGCATTTTTTGAGTAGCAAAATACACCAAAAGGAGTTACAAAGGAGGTTTTCTCCTCATCTTCCCGACATATGTTTATTTGCTGATAGCCAGAATAGACGTCGAGAAGGCTTAGATAGTCACATTCAGATGTTAATTCTACTATCTGATCTATGCTAGGTAAAGAAAAAGTATCCTTGGGACAAGCCTTGTTGAGATCCGTGAAGCCAACGCACATCCGCCACTTTCCGTTAGCCTTTCTCACCATGACGGGGTTGGCTAACCACTCTGGGTGCTCGACTTCTCAGAACAATTCGGCCTTTAGGAACTTCTTGATTCCACTTTGATGGCTTCTTTTTGGTCGGGAGCGAACCGCCGGAGCTTTTGTTTGACAGGCTTGGCGTCAAGGTGAACTGCCAGCCTATGCTCAATCACCTCCCTGGGGATTCCAAGCATTTCGAACGGTTGCCATACAAAAACATCCGAGTTTGCCCGGAGAAAGGTGGCGAGCTTGAGTTCCTATTTTGGATCCAGGTCGGAGCCAATTAGAACTGTCTTAGATGGCTCCACTAAATCCAGTGGAATAGCTTTTACCTCGCCGTGGGTCTTCATAGTTGCTTTAGGCTTGGGGCGTTTATCTTTCTCGTTTCCTTGGTGTTGCTCGACGAGGTCCAGACTACGCATATCACAAAGCAATGCGTTCTGGGCAGAGCCCTTTACCGTGATGACACCTCTCGGCCCCGGCAGTATCATGCACTGGTAGGCGTAGTGAGTAGCTAACTTAAATTTGGCAAGGGTCAGCCGTCCTAAGATAGCGTTGTATGCCATCTCGAAATCGACTATGTCGAACAAGATCCTTTCTGTTCGGATGTTCTCTGGTGTCCCAAAGGTCACAGGGAGTGTGATCAGACCGATCGGAGTGGTTGAGGAGCCGGGTACGATACCGTAGAAAGCCTGAGTCACCGATTTGACGGACGAACGCTGGATTTGCATTGCGTCAAGGGTACTCATGAAGAGGATGTTCAGCGAGCTTCCTCCGTCAACGAGTACTCGGGCCACCCTTCAGTTGTTAATCGTCAGCTCGACAACAATTTGGTAACGTCCTGGTCGGACATGGTTCTCGGGACAGTCGGTCTGGTCGAAGGAGATTTGAACTTCTGACCAATTGATTGCGTGGAGCATTCACGGAGCTGTTGCCAGGACTTCTTGGGCTATGGTTTTGTATTGCTTTTTTGACTCATAAGAAGCTGAGCCCCCGAACATGTGGTTGATCGCCCGTTCTCCTCCCTAGAACAGTTCGCGGCTAGAGTTGTTGTCAGAATCGAAGTCTCGACTATTGTTTGGTACTTGTGGGGACTTCCCACGATGCTTCTCATTCTCCGCCTTTAGGTACTTCTTGAACAGTCGGCATTGGCAGAGATCATGTGAGTCAGTTCGGTGGAAGTCGCACCAATTCTTACCTGTCTTCTTGGTAGAGGCCGACTGCTTGTCTTTGGAGCGGGACTGCTAGGTGCACTTCGTGGGAAGGTTTGCCATCACTTTGTTGGTCTTCAGCCTCTTTTTCCCATTTCCTCCGAAAGGTTTCTTCCCGCGTTTTCTCCTTGATGAGTTTCCCTCTTGTCTGGGGAGAGACTAAGATGCCCCCTGCTCCTGTTCCTTGATGTACAACAAGGTTTTTTCGATGTTGGCAGCCTTCTCGGTGAGGTCCATCAGCTGCACTGCCGTCCAGGGGGGATGCATAACCAGATCTTGTATGCATCGTTTGTTCCTGTTGCCACGAACAAAAGCATGGATTACATCAGAGCCGCTTGCCTCTGGTATAGTATTGCGGATGGCATTGAAACACTTGGTGAATTCACGCAGAGTTTCGCCCTTCTGTTGGGTGAGTCGGAAGAGATCATCGATCTTGCTCGGTCGAGCATACGCGCCCTGGAAGTTACCTAGGAATAGCTGCATAGCTGATCCCATGAGCAAATTGTCCCTGGTGGGAGGTTTGTCAACCATGTTCTCGCTGCCCCTTTCAGGGCGATCGGGAGGTAGTTGGCCATGACTTTCTCGTTACCCTCGGTGGCTTCAATGGTCGTAGTGTAGATCTGTAAAAATTCCACAGGATTTGTGGTGCTATCGTACGTTTCCATCGGTCTGGGCTTGAATCGAGATGACCAACATACCCGCCGAAGATCTGGCGTGAAGGCTTCGCACCCGTTGATGGTTTTTCGAGAAGTTTTGAACTCTCTGCTATCCGGAGGAGGGGATCGCTCCCAACTTCGGTCGCAATGTTTGGGGACGTCCCGAACTGGGGAATATTGTCGCCAGTCCTTCAAGTCCCTACGCTGATTAACTTTTTCGCGTAGGTCTCGGAATTGGTGGTTGTGTACAGTCGAAGGGTGGTACCCTCAATCGGATCGGTTGATTTCCTGATTAGATCTATTCTTGGGATGTCATCCTTCTTTATCATACCGTTCTTCTAGATCTGATTCTTGTCCTAGTATTTGTGGGGGAGTCCTACGCTTAGAACTGTGGGTAATAGACATCAATCGAGAAGACTCCGCTTGCACCAGAGCATGCTGTAGTTTTGCCCCTAATTGTTGTAAGCATTGTTCTCTGTCAGGGGTTGCAAGATCAGTTGTCGGAGGTCATAACAGCTTGTTGTGAACTTAGGGGAGCTTCTGAGCAGTTCATGAAGCGTACACTTCTCCTTCTAGTTGGGAGGTGTTTGGATCTATTGGTTTGATGATGTTACCACGCGGTGTAACCGGTGATTTGTCTCGTGGAAGATCTTTAGCGCCTTGTTGCAGATCGACAGCACCATCGCCCCCATGCCGGGTCTTCAGGATCTCTCAAGCTATCCTCAATGGCGAGGACTATCTAAGGGTCTTCCCTACTCGATGTGTACTCTAGCTCCATCAAGTCTTCTCCATAAGGAGGGATTCCGAGGGTTTGGTTTCGATCGGATAACCGATCGGATTGCGTGGGTGACAATCTCGACATCGGGCTTGCAACACCCGCTATGACGTTGTCGAAAAGTCTCAACTTGCCATTGAAAGCCCTGACACACTCGATTCTGAAGCGATCCACCTCGCTATTCGAGTCATCATCAGGGAAATGATCTTCAAGATCTACGCACTCGGTCCTCGGCTCCAGGTCAGATGGGCAGGCGAAGTCATCATAGAAGCCCTGATCCGAGAAGCCAGTCCGTTGCATGAATCTTGTTGGATTTCGTGTTTCTCCAACACTGTTTCGACGACCGAAGAGGTCCCTACGGTCGGCGCCATCTGTCGATGATTGGTAAACCGCCGATCTTACGGTTGTCGTGAGCAGAAGATTTGTATGAGGGTAGGAATCCCTGGGGCCGTTGTCTAGCAGTACAGGGAAGCACAGACAAAGATTTTTATATAGGTTCGGACCTCTCTCAGGATAATAACCCTACGTCCTGTTGGTATATATTGAATATGGAGCTGTTTACAAGGATGTGTTAGTGTCTAGCTTAGACGGGATCTAACGTAACCAAGGAATCTCCTTCGGCTGATGTTGTCTCTTAGGTCTTGTTACTTCCGTTCTCCCTTGGGGGGTCTTCGAATCGTTATATAGGGGATGATCCAAGTCGTGAAGATCATGGACTTATATCTAAATAGGACTCTGTCATCCTTAAACTTAGGGATTGACTTCCTAATTTAAAGGGTGTCTTTCGATCTTATGCGAGAGTTCCTTATCTCCCAGATTCCTTGGCCATTACATCACCTGCTCCAGATATCCAGAGTATTCGTATACGGATACTACCTCATATATGGTGTTAATGTATTACTCATCATCATCAACGACCTCACGGGAGTTAGGATTTTGCTTTGGATTAGGATTGTAACTGTGTGCTACTTAGATATAGAAAAGATGTTTGGGACAAGGTAGTATGACGAGGCAGCACATCATGGAGAAGAGAGGGTGATGGTTGTATGACGTGGAGGCATGACTGAAAATGATGCCAGCTAGAAGCCGATGCACTGTCAGCCAGGCAAAACCCTAACTGCTCATGCGATTATGCGATAGGGATCGCACGCGCGGTAGACATGAAAATCCCCGCATCTCTCCTGTGTCTTCCCGCTCGTGCTAGCTGGTGATTTCATCCGCGCTGAGCTTGGCGGTAGCCGAAATTCTCCCACCCGTGATACGAGTACGAAGCGTCGGCTACCATCTCGCCGTTATCGGCAGGCG
>JAGXJF010005747.1:0-142924 GCA_019208055.1 Stipa capillata | reverse complement strand
TAGGCTTCAGTTTTGTAAACATTGCATTGTATAGACTGATTAGTTCTCACTGTTAATACTCTCATCCTATCTTATTTAGTTTGCAGATTTATTAAGACGCTACGATCCTAGGAAAACAACCAAGCAGGTGGGTATGGGGTGTTCCTAGGTCGCAGTGTTCAATGTAGGCTTCAATTTTGTAAACATTGCATTGTATAGATGATTAGTTCTCACTGTTAATACTCTCATCCTATCTATTTTAGTTTGCAGATTTATTAAGACGCTACGATCCTAGAAACAACGAAGCAGGTGGATGTGATGTGGATTCTCACAGTGCAAGTCTAAATGAAAGACTGTCCGTCAAACGTGGGCCGTGGTCCAGTTGCGTCGTTTGCTCTACTTAGGTAGGTGTACAGATTGCGGGTTTGGTCGACGGTTCCCTGCCCGGTCCCACGAGGTCTACTCCGTGTTGTTTCTGTCTGCTGTTGGGCCCGTGTGTTTCTTGGCCGCATGCGCAGCGATCTTCCTCTCCTTAGAGTTGCGGTGTTTCATTCGTTCAGGTTGTTTCGACATTCGCGTTTCTTTGTCTCGACCCGAGCGCCGTACGCTCCGTGCTGGCTGCATGTGATTTGTTTTATGCTGTAGGGTTCGCATCCTGCAGTGCAAGTGGCGTCCCGTAGTCCACCTTTGTTTAAATAGCTTCTCCTTGTCCAGTCCTGGCTTCTCCCCTGCATAGCTCGCCTTGTACTGGAAGACCGTTGGTCCATCTGTCGTCGCCTCGCCTTTGCGTCTCGCTAGCTCCGCCTGCTGTGCTGGTCTGCTGACGAGCGACGCGTGAGCTGCCCGTCGGTTGAGACGCTTGTCGTCTGCGCTGCTTCATCCCTGGCTGCGCGTGTTCTTGCTGATCTGCTTGATCAGCACGCTCTTCGTGGTTTCATTGGTGTTTCTTGCAGGTGTAGCTATTTTTGCTGAGGTTGGTTGCGTGAGACCTTGTGGCTGTCGTGTGTCTTTAGTATGATGTTTCACGTCGATTCTGGGTCTTCTTTCTAGGCGATAGTTTCGCTCGTTCTCTTGCTTTCGTGTTTAGATCTCTTGTCTGTTTTCGTAGGTGCCCTGTGTGAGTCCCTGTTTGCAAGGCCGTGATCTCTCACTGTTTAGGGTTTACTGATACACAAGACGCTTGCTAGGCATCGTCAGGTGCCTGCCTTGCTGTAATATCTATGGTAAACCTATTCGCGCGGCATGCTGACAATTTATCCTGTTTTCTTTACTATGTTTGTGTGGCTAACCACACGCTTCTCCGCCACAGGTTTTCTAGTCCCGTTTGTGTTTAGCCGCTTGCTTCGCTCTTGTCGTGTACGATTAGTAACTTATAAGAGGATGTTGTGCTTACAAGCCACGTACCAGCGTCCATGGCCGTACTTTCTTTGCTTCCTCGATGCGTTGGGTCGTCTGGTGGGTCTGTGTGCATGTAGCACACGTGTGTCAACTGATGTTACGCAGTGTAAAGTTAGCTATCGAGCGCTGTAGTTTCTGTCGTACCATTAGTTTTCGATTGGTGCGTAGATTTTTGCTGCCGCTCGTTCTGGTTGTGCATGCGATGGTTAGTGTTCGGGTTATAACCGTAATGAGGTCCATTTGTATTATTAGCTATGCTATTAAGTGTCCAGGATTATATAGCCTCTCCGTGGAGATTGTCTGGTCTGTTCGGCGTTGTCTACACATACACGAACCATTTTTCGTGATCTATGATAATATTATCACTAAAGATTTGTTGTCTTATAAGCTCTTCTCATCTTGCTCCTCAGTGAAAACCTGCTTCCACCTTGCATGCTTAAGTGCATGACCTACAGTAGGTAAGATTAGTGATGAGTGGTGCTGATAAATATAGTTTTAGCCAAAATATGTTCCATGCGTTAAACTTTGACCAGTCTTCTGTTAACTTTCTATGGAAATTTTCCTGTTTACTGTTCTTTCATTGTCTTTGTTCTCTCTTTTTGTGTGGATTTGTGTTTGATCCATCCGTGCCACAGGTTTATTGTGTCATCCAGATTATCAACGTCATGTTTTTACCGTGTTTTATATAGTGTTATCTCTTTTTTGTCTGCATTCATTTTCACCCACCGTGCCAGACGTTTATTCTATTCATCCAGATTATCAATGCATGTTTCTCCCATGCTTTTGATGCGTTATGGCTCGCCGTCGTTGCGGCCATGTAGGGTGACGTGCTTGCTTTATTCCAGTGTCAGCCAGCGATTTGCCTCCTCATAAGCGAAAAAGTACGGTGATCGCCAGACTGTTATTCCGTGTGCATCTCATCATTGTCTATTTTCCCTGGGCATGCCTTGTTTACATGTCGCTCTGTATCGAAATAGGGGATGGCTGGTTCCCGTTCCTTAGCCTACGATCACACGCCAAAATCGCAAAAGGCGTAGGTTGGCAATTGACTTGCACCGGTCTGGATTTCGAGGTGCAATCTTCGTCGCTGATTGGTTGTCTACCTTTTTTTGCCTTCTTGGGATGCCCTTTTTTACTTTGATAGTCCTCTGTTGCTCCCATGTAGAACATACTATCCAGGGACCATTGCCAGATGCTGGAAGGGTTTCGATGCTGGTTTTGTCGAGAGTCTAAAAGGTATTGCATTTGTGTTTGCTTTAGGAGGTAATAAGTCTTAGGTGTGCGTTCGCAAACCACTCATTTCCTAAGATTCTTTATGCACCTTTGCTGTGCTTAGCTTCTTACGCAGGGCGATCGTACCATGGTCCTCCTGAGTATCAGTGCCAGCATTGTGGCGCAATCTTTGGTTTGAGGAGCGGGTGAAGTCCATGTCTTCTGTGACACAACGGCGAGTAGTTTACAACCTTTGCTGTAAGGGTGGGAAAGTTGCAATACCGCCTCCAAACCACCCCTGCCTTTTTTGAATGATCTTTTGCACTTTGATGGTACCCGACATGCGAAGCTATTCCTTACAAAGATTCGGCAGTACAATTGTTTGTTTGCCTTTACATCGATGGGTGCAAACATAGATCGTCTCCCTGGATAATACTCATGGTCCAAAAATTTTAAGATACGTGGTCAGGTCACCACCGTATTGGCTCCCTTTTGCCAAAGGAAATAACTGATCCTCCCAAATATGCTGAACTCTACATCTATGACACCACCAACGAGGTTGCCAAACTAGAATCCGTGCTGTAGATCCGACGATGGAGATGATAATGACCTAGATCCTATATCGTCGCTGGTTTGATAGATATGCTTGACAGTGCAATCCTTTGGTCAAGACATTTAGAATGGCGAGGGAGCGTCTAGAGGGTTATAAAGATGAAAACATTTCTATTCGTATAGTTGCTCCTTCTGACTGCAATGGTCCCCAGTTTAGTCTACCCACAACTTCTGAGGTAGCAGCTTTGGTCGTGGACGATTTTACTGTCGAGTCAGCGTGCCGTGACATTATTAGTCATCATAGGTCGGATGATTTGCAGCAAATTTCTTCTCTTCATCGAGCTTTCATGTCCCTACAATATCCTCTTCTGTTTGTATATGCTGAGAGAGGTTTTCAGCTTGATGTCCCGTATATTGGTATCGACTCGGCTTCTTGTGGTGTGCGTAATAAATGACTATGCAGGATTATTACTGTTTCGTGTGCCATTACCGATTAGATTAGCAAAATCCTTACCTTTGTTATGGCTTACTGTCTTCCCAGTCTATTGTTGATGCGCGTGCTGCATGATGATGCCGTTTGTGGTATATCCTTAGAAATCAGGATGACCTTAGAGCTGAGCACTTCAGGGTATTACCGATGCTGTTGGTCAGGGTTGCATCGATGGTAATATGTTGGGAAGAAAACTATATTGCCCTCATCCACACGGGGGGGCGACGTTATTTCCAAGAGAATTTTCAGGATGGCCTTGCCATCTGCGTGTGCACAGCGCAACCTGATTTATTTTCTACATTTACCCGTAATCCAAAATGGCCTGAGATCACTGAGGCCCTATTACTTGAGCCTGGCCAAAGGGCTACGGATAGGGCTGATATCATTGTTAGGGTCTATAATCTGAAGCTTAATGATATATAGATGATATTAAAGCTGGTCGGGCCTATGGTCCCATAAAGGCTGGTATTATATTTTTATCTGTGTTTATTTCATGTGCATGTATCCATGTTCAAATAATGTTTTTCTCTGCTGCTGATAGGGGTGTGTATGATCTCAGTTCTACATACTGTGGAGTTCAAAAACGAGGTCTTCCGCATGCCCACATCCTCATCTAGTTGAAAGGAGAAGACCGACAGGTAACTGCACAACTATTGATTCCTTATACTGCTGAAATTCCAGACCCTGTTGAGGACCCGTTAGGCTATGCTTTAGTTTCTGAGTTTATGATGCATGGCCCATGTGGTGAGCTCAATGATAAGTGTGTTGTATGAAAGAAGGGTGCATGTTCTAAGCGTTTCCAAAAAATTCCAATCAGAAACGGCTCTTGATGAAAAGGGCTTGCTCTCTACAGATGTGGTTGTGCCGTATAACATGGCTTTGCTAAAAAAATACCAAGCCCATATTAATGTTGAGTGGTGTAATAAGGCAGAAGTAATGAAATATTATTCAAATATGTTACTAAAGGTCCTGACTTTTCGAAGGTTCTTCTTAGAGAATGAATAATACCAAAGTGCCGCTGGGGAGGGTGGCAGCCGTGTTCAGTAGATGAGGTTCAGGAATATCTGGAATGCCGGTATATATATGTGAGACAAGGTCGTTGTGGCGCATTTATGGCTATAGCATACATAGCAAGATTCCATCTGTGGAAAGGTTACCGGTCCATATGCGTGATATGAACGTTGTTAGGTTTCGTGCAGGTGCAGACCTGACTAAAGTTGTTGATAGTGATTTCTTAAAGGAAGACTATGCTACAGAGTGGTTTGTAGCTAATGAGAGATTTCTGTGCGCTGGTCACTAACTTATTGTGATTTCCCAACAAAGTGGAAATGGGATTCAGATAATAGGTCTTGGCATCAAAGGGGTGTGGTGAGAAAAGATAGGTCGTATTTATTATGTCCATCCATCCAGCGTGAGTTGTACTACTTGCGAACGCTGTTGATGATTGCCAAGGGTACGCGTCTTATGTAGATCTTAGACCTATGAGGGTCGAACTTTCGATAGTTTCAAAGAGCATGTGTTGCTAGGGGTATATTAGGTGATGACAGTGAATGGTATCGGCTTTGATGAGGCTTTGGTTTGGGGGTTTGGCCACGTCTCCGGCAATTGTTTGTCACGATGCTTATATATTGCAGGGTTAAGGATGAGAGAAATTTTTCGAGCGGTATTGGATCAGCCTTGCTGATGATATCCAATATCAGCTAAGGCGAGCACTCCACAATCCAGACTACATGGTTCCTGATGAAAACTCAAGAACCTCCTCCTTGATGAACTTCTGAAGTATTTGTAAAAAATGGTTCTAAGATAGGTGACTATAATTTGCCGCCTAGAATAGATTACAATTGGTGTTTTCCATTCAACAAATTAATTCATGATGAATGTCATATGATGCTACTGATCTTGCAAGAAAGCTGTACTTTTGTTTCAATAACTTAACACTGATCAACATGCTGCCTACAAGTCTATTGTTGATTCTGTTCTAGAAAAAAGGCCTAGGTTTTTCTTTGTTTTCTGGATTTGGTGGCACTGGGAAAAACTTTCTTGTGGAGCGCTATTGTTGCTTTTCTTCGAGGTCAAAAAAATTGTTCTAACTGTTGCATCTTCGGGCATTGCATCTCTCCTACTACGTGGTGGACGGACTGCTCATTCACGCTTTAAAATACCGCTACAAATTGATGAAGCAACTTTTTGTGATATAAAAGAGGTTCGAATCTGAGCAGTCTTCTTCAAGAGACCTCATTGATCATTGGGGATGAGGCGCTTATGACAAATAGAAAATGTTCGAGGCACATGGCTAGGACTTTACATGATATTTATGTCTGTTGATAACCCATTACTTGCTGACATCCCCTTGGTGGCATGGTATAGTTTTGGGCGGGGACCTTAGGCAGACACTTCCTATTATTGAGGTGGTACCAGACCGCAGATTATTGCTGCAACAATCACTAATTCTCCGCTTGGCGATTTGCCATGGTTTTACGATTGTCAATCAACATGAGATTGTTTGTGTCAAGTGCAGATGCTGGTCTACAGCAGGAGATAACCCTGTTTAGTAGGTGGGTCTTAGACCTTGGCGAGGGAAAACTACCAATGGGTAGAGCAGTGATGGTGAGGTTGATTCGACCTGGATAGAAATACCAGAGGACCTTTTGGTCCGCATAGATGGTGATAAAATTGCAGCCATTTTCTCTTCTACCTATGCAGATTTTATTGAGCACTACCAGGATTCCATGTATCTACATGAACGAGCTATCTTAACGCCTACAAATGAATTAGCTGATGAGATCAACTCCTTTGTTCTTTCAATGTACCTACAAACAGTAGAGAATACTGAGTTGTGATTCGATAGTTAGCCCCGTTGATACAGCACAGGAAATTAATGTTTTTTATCCTCCTGAGTTCCTAAATGCAATCTCGTGGTTAATTCTCCCTCAGCACAAACTAGTCCTCAAGAAAGGTGTGCCAGCTATGCTTCTCAGAAACTTGTGTCAGGTGAGTGGTTTGTGTAATGGCACTAGCGTCTTATTGTCACTGACCTTGCCGTTCGTGTTCTCCAGGCTGTTATTATTACTGGGTCTCACGTAGGTGATATGTGTATATTCCTAGAATAGAACTAACAGCCAAAAAAACAAAATGGCCTTTGTGCTTCAGCGACGCAGATTCCCTGTGCGCTTGATGCTATGCGATGACCATAAATATAAGCCAGGCCAAACATTCGCTACTATTGGTTTGTACTTGAAAGATCTGTTTTTACGCACGGTCAGGTATATGTCGCTGTATCCCGCGTGACGTCAAGAAAATCTCTCAAATACTTATTGAGATGAGGACGGGACATGTGGCTCACAGACAAAAACATTGTGTTTCCGTGAGGTCTTTAGATTGGCCTGGTTCACTTTGAGGATTCATTCTGTCTTCACATTTTTGTGTGTTACTTATCTTATGTATTACAGCGATGTGCATATTCTATGTGTTCCTGTGTGCTTTTAATTTACTGGTGCCACGTATCTTCTGCTTTATCTGCTTCTTATGTTTGAGTATACGCCTTTGTCAGCATGTATTTAACATGTGTCTATCCAGCTCAGGTATACGTCTTGCTGATCCTTTTGTTCCCTGCTTATCATCCATACGGTACGGAGAGAAGGCTACCACAACAGTGGTATGCACCTTTTGCTCTGATTGCTATTTAATCCATTGATTTGTTCTAGGTGTTCATTACATGATCCATCCTGAAGTTTTGTCTCTGCTTTTTTCTATCTTTGTCTTCCATATTTATTGTGTCCATATTATCTGCTCAGTCTCATACTGTTTTTAGTGTATTGTAGATGTCGATCAGCCCTCTTGTCGGAGATCAACCCAGGCAGCAAGCGCTGGACTATTCACGTCTATGTATCTCGCTTGTGGCACCATCGTGGAGGCACGACAATGGACCTATAAAGCATACTGATATGGTGGTGTTGGACAGACAGGTAGCTTTCTTATGTTTCGCCTGTGCTTACCTTGTCAAGATTTTCTTGGTCCGTTGCTGGTTTGTTACTTACATATGTCTCTTCTTTCCCACGTAGGAACAACCATATGTATGGAGAAGTCCCAGAGATTGTGTTCCGATGTTTATGGACGTGCTTGAAGAAGGGAAGATTTATGAGCTCCAGGAAATTTCTGGTGTATGCAAAAAGCATTTCTTCAAAGCCCGTGGAGAGGCCGTTATATGATAAAATTTGGAAGGTACACATCTGTGGAAGAGAAAGGATGCAGTGAACTGGATTCCCTTTTGTACCTATTCTTTGACTCCATACTTGATCTTCGACAACCCTGTTGATATGCCAGAACGTTTCACAAGGTTATTTATTACTACCCTCCTCTGTCTCTTATTATATGCATCTTGTGTTCTTTGCTTCAATGGTTTGTCTATAGCTTCTTCGTCTCTCATGGTTATTTCTGTTTTCCACTCTGTAGATGTGGTGGCATTATCACTGGTGTTTCTAAAGCCTCTGAGTACTATAGTGCAAGTCGTGCACAGCCCTCCACTAGAGAATATCTATTGAGCGATCTTGCGTACGTATTACTTCTTAAAGAAACTCCTTTTGTTGCAGCCTATTGTCCCTGATAGCAGCTTTTGCTGCCATCTATGGTGACAGCGGCCATCAAATTAGTGTAGTACTTGTGGGGAGAACGAGCGGCAGCCTTTGATGTGATTGGCTCCTTGAGATCGAGCAAAACAAAGCCCGTGGTTGCTATATTTGTTGGCACCCTGGTTAAGAATTATGAAGGTTAGCGTGAACAGCTCTACCGTGGAACCTCACTTTTGTTTACTAACGTTTAGGTCGAGTATTTCTAATTTCTTCCCTTCCCTCCTTCCCAGGCCGTAGGGGACTCAGCGGCAAGTGCTGCGTGCCGCTGTATATCAATGAAGATCTCCTGACATTAATGAATTTCATGCAAAGTATGTTCCTCTTGACTCTCTTGCCAATTTTTTGAGCATGGCTTTACCTCTGCATCTGCTTAGGTGACTAACTTACATTTCGATTTTCTTTTTTGTTATTAGGTTGCAGGATAAAATCCCTCTGGTTGAGACATTGTGATTCCAAACCAAAGTGCTGCTGAAATTAGTGCTCAGATTGATCTGAAACAAAGAGGTCACACAGTTGCTTGCTCTGGACATTTTCGCATATGAGGTGATCATCCATGCACATGTCTTTATATTAGTTGTGTATAAGAAAATTAGCATACCATCTTTCTCATTCGACTATTTTTTCTTTGTTGCTGCTGCTGTTACAGCATCTCGCTTCTTTTGCACTGTCACTTTGACTAAGCTCAGCCTTTCGCACGTTGGTGGTTTTCTTCTGTACCACTTGCCATAAATCAGCAATCCCGTATGGGACAGCATATAGATGCGTCGGATCCTGAATGCATGGTACAGATGCGATACCCAGGTACTCCACTATATTAAGTATTCTATAGTTAATATTGCATTCCATGTTCCCACTTTTTGTAGCTAATTTACCTTTTTTTTACGGGATGTTGTAGGTACCGCCTTTGTTATGTTGCTCGGATGAGATGCCGAGGCGTGAGTTGTTTTCTTGACAGATGGGAAAAGAGATCATTGGCAAGCCACTCATTACTCTCCTCCGCTATGGACGATCGTCGCGTGCACCTCTTAGTGAAATTGTTGAGTCTACGCGAGGAGATGTTTCTATTCCACGGGAACTGGCTTCTGTTGTTTCCAGGAAATATCAGTTTGTAATAGCATGTGGATGAAGATGGCAACTTGCATTCAAAGGGTGGCTAGAGAGGTGCTTGAAGTGACCAAAGGAAAGAAAATACGAACCTAAAGACACCTGGTGGTGGAATAGGATGTCCAAAAGGCTATTAAGGAAAAGAAAGAATGCTATAAGTGTTGGCATCATGACAGAAGCACAAACAACATGGAGAAGTACAAAGATGCCAAGAAGAAAGCAAGGGAGCTATGAGTGAGCAAGGGGGCGGGCTTATGATGAGCTATACCAGCGATTAGACACAAAGGAAGGTGAAAATGATGTCTACAAGATGGCTAAAATTCGTGAGAGGAAGACAAGAGATTTTAACCAAGTTAAATGCATTAAGGACAAGACAAATCGGCTTCTAGTGAAAGACGAGGAGATCAGATAGATGGAGAGATTACTTTGATGAATTGTTCAATGGTGGGAATGAGAGCATTATTCTTGAGTTAGACGACTCCTTTGATGACACCAACAGGCGTTCGTGCGGAGGATCCAGGAGCCCGAGGTTAAGGAGGCCCTAAAGAGGATGAAAGGAGGCAAGGCGTTGGGCCCTGATGATATCCCTATTGAGGTGTGGAGATGTCTTGGAACATGGTAGTAGTATGGCTAACTAAGCTATTCAACCGCATCTTTCGGTCAAACAAGATGCCCGAAGAGTGGAGGAAAAGTATATTGGTACCTATCTTCAAAAATAAGGGAGATATTCAAAACGGTACTAATTATCGGGGATTAAGCTTATGAGTCATACTATAAAGCTATGGGAGAGAGTGATTGAGCATCGACTAAGAACATTAACGAACGTCATAAAAAATCAATTTGTTTATGCCCGGGAGATCGACCATGGAGGCGATTTTCTTGCTATGCCAGCTTATGGAGAGATATAGGGAGCAGAAGAAGGATTTACATATGGTATTCATTGACTTGGAGAAGGCATATGATAAAATACCAAGAGCAGTCATGTGGTGGGCGCTAGAAAAACATGAAGTCCCAACAAAGTACGTTACCCTCATCAAGGGTATGTACGATAACGTTGTGACAAGTGTTCGAACTTGTGACAGTGAGATTGATGCCTTCCCAATTAAGATATGACTACATCAAGGGTCAGCCTTGAGCCCATACCTTTTGCCTTAGTGATGGATGAAGTCATGAGGGATATACAAGAAGATATTCCTTGGTGTATGCTCTTTGCTGACGATGTGGTGCTAGTAGATGAGAGTAGGATGGGTGTCAATAGGAAATTAGAGCTGTGGAGATAAACTTTAGAATCGAAAGGGTTTAGATTTAGTAGAACCAAAACCGAGTATATGAGGTGCGATTTCAGTGGTGTTAGGTGTAAGGAGGGAGATGTTAGTCTAGAAGGACAAATAGTGCCCAAGAAAGACACTTTTCGATACTTGGGATCAATGCTACAGAGCAATGGTGGTATCGATGAGGATGTTAGCCACAGAATCAAAGCCGGGTGGATGAAATGGCGACAAGCATCTGGCATCCTTTGTGACAAAAAGGTCCCACAGAAGCTAAAGGGTAAGTTTTATAGAACAGCGATTAGACCTGAGATGTTGTATGGAGCAGAATGTTGGCCCACTAAAGACAACACATCCAGCAAATAAGTATCACAGAGATGTGTATGCTACGGTGGATCTGTGGGCATACAAGAAGGGATCGAATTCGGAATGAGGATATACGTGATAGGGTGGGGGTGGCACCGATTGAAGAGAAGCTTGTCCAACATCGACTAAGATGGTTTGGACATATCCAATGGAGGCCTCCAGAAGCACCGGTGCATAGCGGTATTCTAAGATCTATCGACAATATTAGGAGGCGCAGGGGGCGACCAAAATTGACATGGGAGGAGGCAGTAAAAAGAGACTTAAAAGATTGGAATGTATCTAAAGATTTGTCTCTAAATAGGACCGCGTGGAAATTAACGATCCACGTGCCCGAACCATAATTTTCTTTTCAAGTCATTTTCTTTTATCTTTTGGTTTATGATTTTTTTTATTGGGTTTCATCTCTAGCCTACCCAACTTGCTTGGGACAAAAGTCTTAGTTGTTGTTGTTGTTGTTGTTGTATCTATTTCTTCCAAGAGTTTTGATCCTGAGATTAGAGAGAACTCCTTCTAGGTTCATAGGATTGATGCACACCTAGGCAGGCAGCCCCATTCTTCTACCCTTTACCGTAAACCTGGCTTAGCAATTGCATCTCCTGCATGTTATATCCCTGGTACCTCCAGCTCCGGTGGTACAGCTTTACCTACTCCAGTGTCGCCTGATCATCGCTCTTCCTCCAGTACCATGGTTGACGTATCTCCTGATCTTGGCACTACCAAAGGGGCTCAGTCTGAGGTCAGTATGTATGTTCCCCTTGATGCATGCATAGTGTCGATGCTTAATCAATTCAGAGTCTTGGTTTTATCTTTGCTTACTAGGGTGGTTAGTGCTCACAGATTTAGTAGTTTGTTCTTCTCTTTATTACTATTGTTGCACTTTGTATTGATAGATGTTGATTTACTTTCTATTCCCCATGTCTTTTCTTTTCTTGGTTCACGAGAGTTCAGGTAAGCTCTTATTAATGGCTTCTCTTATTATGTCATACCTCCTATGCTATACTTTGGCTATACTTTTTTATTTGCTACTGATATCTGCATTATTTTCTCATTAGGCTAATCCCCTTACGCCTGTTAGTACAGCTGCTCCTTCCGTTGCTAAAGAACCTGATCTTAGGTACTTGCGTACATCTAGTGTAGCACTACCAGAACTATTTTATGTGCTATCTTTGACCTCCATCTATAGTATTTGCTGAGTGTATTTCTGCCCTGAATAGTACCAAAGACACTCCACCAGGAACAAATGTGCGGAAAGCTTTATTCCAAACCACTACGGATCAAGTCGAACCTCACAAGGTAATCAGCCACTACACACATACATTACGCACGTGTTGTGCTTGAGCTGTGCAGATTCTGTCATTCCACTATTTTACATACAAAAGTGCAATTCTTCTTCCTTATGCGTTTTTTTCTGATTGCAAGTCACTCTACCTGCGTCTGTGGATCCAGAAGGGACGTCACCGCCTGTCAAAGTGTTAGCTGATAAAAGGTGCATCTTGTCTTTATTAGATAGGTCCTGCTCTGCATATAACATATTGTACATAAGGCGTTAGTAATTGCAGCTATTGATTATTATTTTGTCTCCCCACTTACAGCCGTAGAACAAGCACGCAGCAAGATCTGATATGTCCTGCGGCCAAAAAGAATAGGTCCTAGACCATCAGCCTAATATAATGACGTTACATTAGGTACACAATTTGCGTGCACCGTGTTGCCTTTTTATGTTATCCAAAGCTTTTTAGCCACCATGGCCTCCTCCTTTCTGATTAGCCCTTTTTGTATTGCAGGGACGTTTTATTTTGCCTGTACATATTATGCAGAAGTCTTGCTGATCTACTACCCGTGCGCTGCCAGTTATGAAATCGGATGTGTACACCCTTTTGCCCTACTGTCCGTTCCTGAACATTGCAAAGCCGTTGCATGTTGTGCTATAGCTCTTTTTGGTCCTAATTAGATGATCCTGTGAAGCTGCAGTAGTGACACTTCATATATACCACATACGAGTCATTACATATGGCGATAATTTTACAACACTTGAAGCAAAACTTTTACAACACCATATGGTCAAAGATCGCAGCCCCAAGTATACATAAAAATGAGTTGTCCACTAGCCAATTTACATGAGAAAAGACTCAGCTCTCAATGCAAATAAGCATTTAGGAGCTTGCTGAATTTTCTGGACAGCACACACTTTAGTGGTGCGGGAACCATCCGGGACGACAGAAAATAAGGACAATACCCTAACTTGGGGTACAGCCCTTGGGATGAAAAGGATGGTGCTATCTTCACCAAAAGATGAAGGGAAGGATCTCCAAAGTGATCCAGGAATAGATCAGAAAGCAAAGAGGGAATCAACATAATGGTGTCCTCCGAATAAATGAGAACAGATGATACGATACTATCGTATAAGATGGAGAGCAAGGCATTGGATTAGACCAAAAAGAACCGATAGAGAGGGAAGAAGCAAACATTGCTTTTCATGGATCATCCTTCTCATACCAGACTCAGAGAAGAGCAGCCACTACTTTCAAAACAAAAAAAATTAAGGAGATCAAATTCAGATCTGAGTCAGATGGGGGTAAGAAATAAAGAAGAAATCTACTTATAGTTTTTGCATATAGTTTTTAGTTTTCGCAAATAAATTTCTCGGAGACACCGAGTCCTAACACTAACGTCCACCTGCAAGGTTTGCGCTACGGTCAGTTCGGCTCTGATACCAAGCTTTCAGGACCCCGGAATCACATATGATTTAAGGAACGAATGATCGCCAAGGACCGAGTAACCAGTTGACCTGGTGGCACGGTACCTGCGCCGTACACACCGAGACGGAGTGGTCCGACACCTGACCAACGCACCATACACTTACCAATGTCGTATGCCTTCACTGTTGGTCAAGCCGGCCGGAAGCGATCAAACTTCCAAAAGCCACATATGATTCCCGAAGTCCGGTGAAGACTTAGCGTCTTTCTCGCGTTCGATCAACACAACGACTTCGGAGGAGCCCGGCAATGGTACCCTCACTCTAACCCAGTCCGGAGACTGGTGAGTCAACCGAAGGCCCGGTACCATTACCCACACCCTGCCCAGCCGGCCAACGCATCTCAGCTGGCGGGTCACTCAACCGAACATCGTCCCGCTAACCGAACTGGGAGAACAACACTAATTCTTCATGACTAACACATACACTTCAATTCATACATGCACGGTGTATGGGCAGCCACAACAACAAAACTCTACTAGAGAAGGATTACCAGATAATTATAACACATCCCATACTCAGGGCAGTATTTATTTTACATACAACTTGACCCCAAGGTCAATAAACACCAAAATAGCAACAAGGGCAGCAGCAAAAACATATTAAAATACCCGAGATGGCTACCACAACCATCTTCAAAAGTGTACCCATAACCCCTTGTTGACCTAAGGTGCAAACCTAAGCAAGCTAAGCATCAGAAACAGCATTTGCAGCATCGAAGTATTCTCCTACCGAAGGTTCACCTGCAACAATTAGGAATCGAATTCCTTCAGTACTTTCGTACTGGCAAGATGCTTTGTAGGCTCATCCCAACTTACTTAAGCACGGCAAAGAATAAGCTTTATCATACAAGTAAACATAGCATCATTACCAGATTAAACATGGCATAAACATGAATGAATAACGTAATGACGATTCATGAGCATGATAAACCAATCA
Organism: Stipa capillata; assembly: GCA_019208055.1. NCBI lineage: Eukaryota > Viridiplantae > Streptophyta > Magnoliopsida > Poales > Poaceae > Stipa > Stipa capillata. The sequence goes on along the minus strand of JAGXJF010005747.1, from coordinate 128,233 downwards.
TCTCAAGTCAACAATAATAAGTGAATCATCCATGCATTATCCATAATAATCATCACAAGTCAACAAAACATAAAGTCAATCTCTAGCTAGTCGACCAAGACATAGCCAATTGACAGAACTGAAAATCTGATTTGACTAGAGGACGACTGGGGTAGGACATCTACCTCGACCTTTGAATCTAGACATAACCGAATACAGTAATCAACTGGGGGTTCGACTAGGGTACATATGCCACCTCGTCTTCGACCCCACAGGCATCGACTAGAGATGACTGGGGTGCATATTACCTCGACCCTCGACTACCATGACCACAGGTAGTGTCACGCCCGGAATCGACTGGGGATATGACTAGCGTACATATGCCACCTCGTCTTCGGCCCTGCAGGAACCGACTAGAGACGACTGGGGTGCATATTACCTCGATCCTCGAATTATCCGTGACACCCCATCCCAACTTTCCAAGATCCACTCGACCACAGGGCCTCAGCCATAACACTCTACTCATGCTAGTAGAACCAACATCACACGTATGAGCAGAAAATAACAAGCAATCAATACATCACTCATTCAGAACCACAACTTAAGAAGTTAGGAATCTTAGCGAGTTTTTGCAGAGCTTGCCTTGCTGGTTGAACCCTTGATTACACTGAGGTTCACCTTCGTGATACTCCTCGTCGTCCGGTTCTAATAATAAGAACGCCAAAAAGGAGAAAAAAACGACGAAAAGAGATATGCAATCAATACCAGCAAGAAATAATATGAATTTGTGTATGCAATGCCTCTTAATATATATTAAATGTTATTACGGAGCTAACGTAATTTAAATCATTTGATTTGGACGTGTAGATCTCAAGTTATGGTGGTTTTAAAGGTTAAAGGTCAAATTTGGAACTGATTTGTAAGTATCAAAGTTATTCCTAACCCTGACCAATAAAAGCATGATGACATGTTTAGGTACTAGTTATTAGGTGGATTATAGTACTAAGCATTTGCATTTCTATTGTTAAGCTAGATTCTCTAGTATGCATATTTCAATAATAAGCAAAAAGGGTAGTTTGGTCATTTTTGAAGTTTTCAACTGTAGCATCCTAGATAACAATGACATTATAAAATTTTACCCGCTAGTTCTGGTTCGTATATGGAACAACACTTACATAAAGATGGGGTCCATTTATCATTGGAAGAAATTGTTACAGAGTTGAACTAATATAGTTAGATAATGCATACTGAGAATATCTAGGTTGTCGGAAGGCAATTCATGGTATCGGGAAAAAAAAACCTTGAACGGTGCTAGACAATTGATCAAACACGCCATGCATGAAAATAACTAATCATCATCATTTTAATTATTAACCATAAACCATTGATTAATAGTTAAGGTCTTTTTAACATCAAGTGTTCGGATATTCACTTAATGTCTTAATGCATGTTCACCTGGGAAGTAACCAGTGGCATTAGTTGTTTTAAAGGGAAACTAAACTTGTCTAAACCCAAACTTGACAATCAAAGATTGTACGAACTGCTGGTAATGAAACTACTTAACACTGAGTGCAGTAATTAGTGCTTCAAATTGATCAATTCGTGCCTTAACCGAACACATATTTAATGAGTATGGTAGCTGCATGGGCTAAAGGTTATCCTACGCTAATTAGCTCGTGTTTAGCATATATCGACCGAACATCTTCTCCAACCAGGGTTCGTTTAAACATGGTCTTATTACTACTGCAGGTTCATCAGATAATTTATCAAATAATAAGACCACTATCTTAACTTGGGTGGTGCTTAACTAAGGACTTAACATGTGGGTTCGAGAAGTTATCCTTTCAGAAATTCTACCCTCCACTTAATAACTAGTTCTTTTCTCTTCATTTAAGCTCATGCACATATGACGTATGAGGTTTCCCTGGTAAGTATCCACCGCTAACCTTTAGACTTATATAAGGAGGATTCAAGTGTGAAGTTCAACCATTATTGTCTTACCTGTGTTCAGCATGGGGTGATTGTGTTTCTATGAACCGAAACTACAAGACATTGAGTGTGTTGGAAAACTGATTACGAACTATATAACGGCCACACTACAACAAATCTCTTGATCCATGACAAAAACAGAATGACGCTTAACAATTTCGTCATGAATAACTATGTTTCTGTGACGGTTCTATACGAATCGTCATAGGTTCAGATCGAGGCCACTCCATCCTCAAATTTGTGACGGATATCAAAATTTCGTCATACAATGTGAGGTACAAATCGTCACAAATTGTGAGGCATGAATGTGAATAACTTAACGGTTGGATCCTGTGACAGAATATTTGCTTTGTGACGATTGTGCTTTCGTTGTACATTGCACTTACATTTAGTGACGCTGTGTATTCATAGTTGACCATCAAGTTTTTGTCGTGTTTTGTGATAATCACATATATTGTGTGCATATTCTATTGTCTATCACAATGGTTGTGGTGCAGACAAATATAATCAGTGTTATCTCGTGGTCAACTCCTCGGTTAGGTATATTTTTAATAGGGCCCACATGTCAATGAGCGTGGATAATAAAAATTTAAGTAGCAGGGCTCGAACTCAAGATCCCACGCACGCGAGACCTGAAACTTACCACTGGGCCATTGTGTATGTTCTGAAACTTACCACTGGACCATTATCTATGTTCTGTTGTAGCGTAGCTACACTGCATTTCTACCGTCTCTTTGCTGTGACTAAACACTTTCAGATCTGGATCCACCACGCGTCTACAACGGCCGCCTCGCCGCCCATGAGCCACAGACGCGAGCGCCGCACATAAGTGCCGCTCACCCTCTCCACCCTCGGCAGCCACCCGCGCGGCCATTCTTCCACACAAGCAGCTGCCACGAATGATGCCCACGGCTAGCTTCGATGAGCAGTTGCTTCTCCCCATAAGCAGCTACGTCTACTACCTCCTCCATGTCTGCTGCTTGTAGCTGCCACGGCTGCACATCTGCAACACACGGCAACCCAGCGAGGGAGCGAGCCAGTGAGCAGCTGCGGACAATTGGGCTACTGCAGCCTCCCGGACAGAGCCAGCGGCAGCACCACACCAAGTAGCAGCAGCAGGTAGGGCCCTCTCCAATCCCCAGTTTGAAATTGGGTAAAACTGTAAGTATTGTCCGCAAATATTGATCTGCAAGTCACATGTACATTTGCCAGCTATGATGTTCAGGAGATGGATGTTAATTCTTGTTTACTCCAATTTATGATCAAATGGACAGAACTTGGATAAATTGTAGACAATTTAGCCCTGCATATATCAAAGGTGTGAAAGGGTTCATGCAATTTGTTCGAGAACGATTTGATGAGGATGTTGAAATACGATGCCCATGCCGTCGATGTCTTAATCAAATTCACAGACCTCAAGTGCATGTGGAGGATCACATGTTTATTTATGGGATGTCAAATACATACACCAGGTGGATACATCATGGAGAACCAATTAATGTTGTAATTGGTGATGATTCAGAGCATGAGAATGAAACTCCTGAATATATGGAACATGATACTCATGATGTGATTGGTGTGAACGAGGATGAGGATGACGATGATGATGGAATTCTAGGCTTATTAGAAGACCTGTACACATCTGCAGACCATGATGGAAATCAGTCAATGTTTGCAAGTGTGTTAGCAGAGGCCAAGCGTGAGCTTTATCCTGGATGTGCTAATTTTTCAAGATTCTCTTTTCTTGTTAAGTTACTCCATATCAAGTCATACTATCGGATCACCAATATAGCATTTAGTGCAACATTGAAGCTATTGTCCTTAGCATTTCCGGCATGCACACTTCCACAATCATATAATGAAGCAAAGAACACTCTTCGTGAACTGGGACTTGGATATGATTCAATTCATGTGTGCAAGAATAACTGTGTTCTGTTTCGGAAGGAGTATGCCAGCAATGAGGATTGCCCAGTATGTGGTGTATCAAGATGGAGAGACCCAGCTAGAAGAAATCGTGTTCCTCACAAGGTATTGCGTCACTTTCCTTTGATACCAAGACTGAAGAGGATGTTTGTCTCAAAAAAACAGCTGAGGACACACAATGGCACAAGCTGAAGCGACAGCCTATCGAGAATGAACTGAGCCATCCAGCTGATGGTGAGGCATGGAAAGACTTCGATAGAAAATATCCATGGTTTGCACGAGATGCTCGAAACTTGAGACTTGGTCTTTCTACTGATGGTTTTAATCCATTTGGTAATATGAGCAGCTCCTATAGCATGTGGCCAGTATTTGTTATGCCTTGCCACCATGGGCATGTATGGAACAATCTAATTGCATGATGGCCCTACTCATCCCAGGTCCAAAAGCTCCAGGAAAGGATTTTGATGTATTTTTGCAGCCTCTCATAGAAGATTTGCTTGAACTTTGGAAGGGTGTCCGTACTTATGATGCAGTTACCAAAGAAATGTTCAATCTGCATGCTGCAATTATATGGTGCATTCATGATTATCCAGCATTGAGCACATTGTCAGGTCGAAGCACAAGGGGTTATTATGCGTGTGTCCATTGCGACAAAGATCCTTGTTCACAGGCACTAAGGCACAAAATTGGTTATCTTGGCCACCGTCGTTTCCTCCCAAGGGACCATCCATGGCGAAAAAGCAAAGCTTTTAATGGTATGCAAGAAAACCGGGAGAAGCCAGGAGAATTCTCTATAGAGGAGCTGCTGGAGCAACTAGAGAAGGTTAAAGATGTTAGACCAGGAAAACATCCTCAAAACAAAAAAAGAAAGCGTCCAGAAAAGGATCAGCCAACATGGAGCTACAAGGTTAGCTTGTTTGACTTACCGTATTGGTCGAGTTTGAAGCTGCAACATAATCTTGATGTAATGCACATCGAGAAAAATATATGTGGCAACCTTCTTGGGACGTTTCTTAATATTGAGGGGAAGACAAAAGACACTACTAATGCTAGGCTCGATTTGGAAGATATGGGCATATGAAAGGAGTTACACTTAAAGCAGAATGGAGATTCATATGTTATGCCACCAGCATGCTATACCATGAGTAAAGACCAAAAGGCTACATTTTGTGAGTTTCTAAGAGATGTGAAATTTCCAGATGGATATGCTTTGAACTTAGCTAGATGTGTTAATGCTGATGGATGTAAGGTCCAAGGACTGAAAACTCATGATTGTCACATCCTTCTGCAACGAATTTTACCTGTTGGCATGCGAGGGTTCATGCGTAAGGATATATATGAAGCAATTGCTGAGTTGGGGAATTTCTTTAGAGAAATGTGTTCTAGAACTTTGAAGTTAGATGTTCTGCAACGACTAAAAACAGAAATCCCGATCATTTTGTGCAAGCTTGAGAAAATTTTTCCTCCAGCATTCTTTGATGTGATGGTACACTTGGCTGTTCATTTACCAGATGAGGCCATTCTTAGAGGTCCGGTACAATATGGATGGATGTACCCAATTGAAAGACGACTCTGTACTCTTAAGCGATTTGTGAGGAACAGTACAAGACCAGAAGGATCCATTGCAGAGGCATACGTAGCTGATGAGTGCTTGACATTTTGCTCACGATATATGGATGATATGGAAACCAGATTTAATCGGGAGAGTTCGCAACAAAATATGATGTCTTCTGATCTCTCGGTTTTTATGCATGGTGTTAATTTAGTTGGATCCTCTAGGATCACACATCTTGATGATGAATACGACAAGATGGTCTGGTATGTTCTCAATAATTGTCCTGAGGTTGACCCTTATAAAGAGTACGTAGTCACTTCTACACTTTTGAATTTTGAATTTTATATTTAATTTAGCTCTGATGTTTCAAATAAACTATGATTTGCAGTCTATTCAGAGAAGAATTAGAGAAAGAAGGAACTCATGATATTGACAAAAGGCTTGAGAAGGGATTTGTGAAATGGTTTAAGAACTATGTTAGTTTTCTTTCAGAAATATTTATTAATGAATGAATTTTCATACAAGTTATGACACTATTTTATATATTTTTGAATAGATTGCGAGGTTGCATCAAGAAAAGCCAGCAGAAGTTAGTTATGACCTACATGCATTGTCATGTGGTCCAGATTTGCGGGTCAGAATTGTTTCCTCATGTATTGTCAATGGTGTCCGGTATCACACGACTAAACGTGAGAAACAAAGAAAGACACAGAATAGTGGAATTATGACTGAAGGTACACATAAAGATGAGTGCATTGATTTTTACGGTGTGCTCAATGAAATTATTGAGTTGCAATATAACTCAGATCAACAAGTCAATCGATCAGTTGTTTTGTTTCGATGTGATTGGTTTGATTTAGAAGGCAAGAAAAGAGGCATTAGGGATGATGGATATTTCAAAAGCATCAACATTGGAGGTTGCTGGTACAAAAATTATCCTTTTATTTTAGCAACTCAGTCAACAAAGGTATTTTACTTGCAAGACACAAAGTTAGGTAAAGGTTGGCGAGTTGTGCAAAAATTTGAGCCTAGGAAGTTGTATGTTGTGACTGAATTGGACACAAGCATGGAGAAAGGACCGAGTGGTAATGGAGTTGCATACCAAGAGGATGGCTCTTCTCATACAGATTTCAGTATGCAAGATATTAATCCTCTTCAGGAGACTCTACACCGTGAAGATGAAGATGGCTGCCATCTTAAAGCTACGTTAGTTCACAATGTTAGAAATCAGGACGATGATGGATTGCATGAAGGTGACAGCGAATCTGATGATGATACTATATTGCAGTACTGTAGTGATAATGAACATCCCATAATCCCTATGGATGAAAGCGATGACGAAGTATAGATGCATGTTTCTGTAGTTGATCTGAACTCTGTAATCTATACTTTGTGAGTTGCTGTCATTTTGTAATCTATGAGATGTGAACTCATTTAACCTTGAACCTTTAATTATTATTTCAGTGAGATTGATGTCATGTTGGTACTTACCATTGTTAGATTGCTGCCATTATTGTTCAAGGAAGTTGCTATCACTTTGTTCAGACAAGAGATAAATTGCTGCCAGTATTGTTCAGACAAATTGCTGCATTTTGTTAAGAGAAGTTGCTGTCATTTTGTTCAGAAAAGTTTCTATCATTTCTTCATAGTCCTGGTGTTGTTATTATGACGCTAGTGATTTTACCTTCTACTTTTGCAGTCAACTTGCAACTATGGCATTATTTTGTTCTTCTCCCAGGCTGGAATCTGAACTTTTTGCCTTGTTGCATCATGACCTGGAGATCTCAAAGTGCCTTGTTGCAATTCTCAGAAAATTCAGAACTAGAGCGCATACATCAGCAGAGAAGTGCAAGTATAAAATCTGATACGGAGAGTAATATGCATAAGAGTGATTTTGGTTATGGGCATAGTTTACAATTGCATCACAGTAGAGCAACACGTACTGTCAATTTAGAACCCGATACTTGGCTGTGGACAGAGTACAAATGCCAAAAAAAAATTCTCACAAGTGCAACATTTCATTCAGGAACAATTTGTCCATTACAGGCCACCAACATTGCAACATTCTAACTGCTAGCCATCAAACCTAGCTACATCAACGGCTTCCTCTGCTTCTCTCATTTGTGAACCCTTGCACTTAACACCTCCAGTGCTAAGTTCTTCACCAATACTTAACGTCTCGGCAGAAGGCAGCTGGGCAATTTGGCCGGACAAGCGGTGGTCGGAGAAGCAGCGGATGGATTTGGTTGGACAAGCGGCAGTCGGAGAAGCGGCGGATGGATTTGGCCGGAGAAGCAACGGTCGGAGAAGCGGCGGTCGGAGAAGCGGCGGTCGGAGAAGCGGCGGATGGATTTGGCCGGAGAAGTGACGGTCAGAGAAGCAGTAGTCGAAGAGGGCGGTTGGGCAATTTGGCCGGAGAAGCGGCGGCCGGATAAGCGTCGCCTCTGCTTGTCTCTTTTTTTTTATGGAGCCTCTGCCTGTGTCTGGTGCGGTGTGAGTATGGCTACATGTAAGGCTGGTTTGGCCATGTCTAGGCCATGGTACGACCTGACCATGTAATGTGTAATTGACATGTGGACCGAAACCTGTAATGAAATTTATCTTAAAATCATGCAAAAATAAACAATTTCCTACAAAAAAGAAAAGCATATAAAAGAGAAAAGCCTATAAAAGAGAAAAGCGCATAATAAAATCTTAGTCATTTTTCTCTAGAGTAGGATAGAATGAGGAAAACTGGCGAAAATGGTGCCGTGATCGGCGTCAACGCCGGAAATGGCCTGCCGACGACGGCAATGCCAAAAGTGACTGCGCGACTGCCGGGACAGGCGCCGCGTGTCGCCGGTCGCGCTCGCTGGCCGTGACGCTCACCGATCGCGTTGAGCGGCCGCGGCGGACGGCGCACCGGCGGCGCGGCGGACAGCGCAGAGGCTGGGGTGAGGGCGGTGCGAAGGACGGTGCGCGCGACAGAGGGCGCGCGCGGGGAGCAGGAGCGGAGCGTGCGCGCGCGGCGGAGGACGGTGGGTGCGGCGGAGGCAGAAGCAGCACCGCGGCCGCGACGGCCTCATCGGCGATGGGCTGCTGTCGCGCCGGGCGAGCGCGACCAGCCGAGCGTGGCGGCCGGCGAGCGCGACTGGCCGAGCGTCCCGGCCGACGAGCGTGACAGGCGTGCGTCGCGGCCGACGAGCGCGACGGGCCTGCGTCGCAGCCGGCGAGCATGACCAGCGACACGCGGCGCCTGTCCCGGCTGTCGTGCGGTCACTTTTGGCGTTGCCGCCGCCGGCGGGCCATTTCCGGCGTTGACGCCGGTCGCGGCACCATTTTTGCCATTTTTCCATAGAATGAAGAAGAGGGTGTTTGTATGACATGTCAACCGTCTAGCGAGCCGGCTGTCACCGGTTATTTGCTCCAAATAGCCAAATGTGGCAATTATTAATCTGTGTTTTACATATTAAATGCAATGGATATGCGGATGGTTTAGAAAATTGACTAAGATTAAAAAAATATAGAGTATACAAGAATAACGCGGTATACCAATTTATTTGGAACAGTTGGCTACCAACATTTTTCGCTCTGCGCGCCAAAACTTCTGCCCACGCAAGCCACCGCCAAAACACTTAGCTCAGCGCGCCAAAACTTTGCCCGCGCAAGACACCGCCAAAATATTTAGCTCGGTGCGCCAAATCACCACCCTATGTGCGAAATCATCAGACACACCACCATGCCCTAGTCGCTCCCCTGCCATCCCCAATCCTTTCCACCATCAACAAGACGACATAATCAAGCGGCGACGCGGCACTGTCATCACGCGAGCCGGCAGCAGGCAGGGGCCACAAGCGGCGACGAGCTGCGCGCGCCGGCCGGAGCCTAGAGAGGCGACGTGAGGCGCACGTGGCAAGCCGGCGAAAGGCGCGGCAGTGCGGTAGCAGGATGAGGAGGACCATCATCTTCTCTCTTACCAACGGTGAGTTGATATGTTTGGTCAATTGACTAATTGCTTGTGCTCCCTGTGTTCCTAGCCTCAGTTTGAACTTCTTGCCCTGCTATCTCGTCACTCTTCCTTGGTTCCCTGTGGTCATTTACTAGTGTTAATAGCCTGCGGTCACTGTTCCTTGGGTTGACAATGAATTTAAACTATCGGATGTGGTAACAACTTTTTTTTTGCATATCATTTCTATCTTCCGTGACTTTACAAACTAGATACGGTTTCTCCCTTGCTTTACAGTTGTCTGCTCTTGCATGTATTTTGACCAAATAAACTTAGTGCCGCACATCTTGTTCATGTAAGACATGACAATTAACCAATACGTTTTATTCATGTAAGAGATGGCACTTAATAAATACGAGAAGTGGAGGCTTGCTAATATGGTGCAGAACAATGCAAGACTGCAAGCACTTGGCGTGAATAGATTAGCAAGCTTTATGCAAACTATGTCTGCTGAGCATTCTAATAACAAGACAACGAAAGCGAAGAACAAGACTAATGATGAAGACTTTGAATCTGAATATGATCCTCAAGAGGATGAGGGCAGTGAAAGTGACAAAAATGATGATAACTTATTAGAGGAGGAGGAGGTGCTGAAGGAGGATGGATACAAATCTTCTAGGTCAAAAGTGAAGGTGCTGATTCTTCTTTTCAAGATAGGGCTAAGGATATTGGATGTTTGTTATTTTTAATGTTGTCCACTGTTACTTTTCATTAATTTTGATTATGTTTTGTACTTATTTTAATAAGGTACTACATTGATGTTTTATTCTTCTTTCAGGCCTCAAAGATTTCTCGAATGGCTCCAGGAACAAGACCTCGAAAGGCAGTGATGAAATCTTCACAAACAGACCAAGTATGTAGAGTCACAAGGTCACTAACAAAACAATCATCCTCAACACATATTGATGAAGATAGGAGTCAAGGAAGAGATGTCAAAGTGTGCACCCAAAGTCCTACAAGGTGCCCCTCAAGTCTAGTAGAAATGTCTCAACCAACAAGTCATATTGCCATGGCACCTTCTGCTACAAATGAACAAGATCAAGCTACTGATGTTGCAGGCCAGATTGAGGAGCACACTACATTGGATGATAAAGGCAAGTTATGTTAGCATGATTTTGTTAACCTTTGAAACATGCATTTTGTCCGCTCACTCTATGCATGTTGTTTTTTTAGATACACCATCAAGTCCCAAGAGATGCTGTAGGGGGCCAAGGGGACCGAGTATGGGTAAAGGGCTGGACAGGATGAGTAGGGGGATGGGAACTAAGATGCACATCAGTATTGTTGAAGGGAAGAGGCGGCCTGAGCAACCATTGCAGGCTGCAAAGTTAGCCTCCGAGTGTAGCATCTCCGTTAGACAGCATGTGCCTATCTTACCACATTGGAAGGAGTACAAGAAAGCTAAGTATGCAAATTCAATTAAAGACTACTTTGGTAAAGTGGCTGTATGTATCTTGGTTCTTGGCCAACATTTGTTCTTCCATTGCTATCTTACATGTTCTCTGCTTGTTAATTGTATTTGATGTTCATTCACTTAGGGAAAATTTGACATCAACATGCAAGATAAGGCAACAAATCATGCATGTACTGATATGCTGAAGAGTGGGATACGGCAGATGCGCTATAGGCTAAAAAAGCGTTACTTTGATGTTGTTCCAGCGAATCAAGTCGTAACGAAGTCACCTGTATCTACTATGGATGATGATCAGTGGAGAGAGCTTGTGCAGAAGTGGTCTGACCCCAAAAACAAGGTATGAAATTACATCATTTGTTGAGGTTGTCAATCTGAATGTCTTACAGAACTTCTGTCTTTTCCTAGGAAACCTCTGAAAAAAATAAAGAGAATCGTAGTAGAGTCAAGCTTCATCAGAGAACAGGTTCTCGGAGTTACATTGCCCATTGCTATTCTCTAGTAAGTAATAATCTTCTTATTGGTTAATCATCAATCACTTTCTTAGCATGTTTGAATCTAACAATTTCTAATCATTGCAATGTCAATGTAGAGGGAGAAATACAAAGATGAAGCACCAAATGCCATTGACCTTTTCAAGGAGTGCCACAATAGCAGGAAGAAAGGTTTTAGTGAGCCTGTAAAGCAAGCAATTGTAAGTCGAATTAAAATACATTGTTGCAATACTGTAGCTTGAATGGTCGTTGCTCATGCTATATTGTTGTTTGGAGTTACTGCAGCTAGCTAATGAAGTGGTGAAAGAGTAGCATCTGTATAAATGTTATTTAGATTTCAGAGTAGAAGAAACTATATATCTATGATGTAGTTATACTTGTTCCCCAAAATTATCTACGTGCTCTCATGTGGAACTCCAATCTAAAAATTTTCTTGACTATTGAAAGCATTGGTATCTTATCTTTTTGCCTACTTGGCTGGAGTCATGTGTTCTCATGTCAAAATTATCTACTTGTTGTCACCTGGAGCTTGTGAGCATTAGTAATTTAGTATCTCATCTTTTCCCTACTTGGTTGTAGTCCTGTGTTGTCCTTATATTATTTTCCTGAGATACTTATTTAGGCATATTTTATTAGCACACAATGAAACCTATGCATTGCATGCTCACATGAGAGCATTTCTAAGTGGAGTGATTTGAGCCATTCTCTTGGGAATAACATAGATAATCTGCTCATTGATTATGCTGGATTTCATTCTTTACTACGTTTAGATTTTACCTGATGAGTTCTACCATACATCTGTTTGCTCTTTATAGTTTTTGAAGTCAGTTATTTATTTTCCCAACCATGCAAATATGCAAAAATCATGCCTTGAATTGTCTAATAAATACAAACTCATCTAATACTTGTTCCTGTAATACGAGTCGTACTGTGATATTCATTCAGATTGCTTACAACTCACATGGGCATGTATGACTCACTTTTTCCTTTCGATCTTTATTTTACTTCTCATGTGTATTCCCTGCAATGCTAGGCTGATATGGAGGCTATGAGGGATCAACCGGTAGAAGATGGTCAAGAACCCAAATCTTGTACAACAATTGTTTCTGAAGTTCTCTCTCAGATCAATGGAACTAGCAAGTTTCTTCACAATGTGGGCTTACAATCAGGCACTAAGAACAAATCAGCAACTGCAGCCGCTGCACATGTACAACGCCTTGAACAAGCACTTCAATTGGAGAAGCATGAAACAACTACGCTTCAACAAACAGTCCAGGCTCAGCAGCAAGAGTTGGATATGTTGAAGAGGATTGCTGAAGAAGCGGAAGTGGCAAGGAACAAGCATGCAGAAGAGATGGCAGAATTCAGGAAGAAGCAAGAAGAAAATGATGTGATTCTCCGTCGTTTGTTGAGCTTATCACAGGTTCATGCCAATCCTTACTCACTAGTTGAAAGAAGTATTTAATGGCAGTTGGATGACTTAGTAATAGCTAGGAAATGCTCTTTTGTAAATGGTTAATTAGATGACTTACTACCACCTAGGAACTGCTATTTTGTGAACTATTGTAGTGATGTACATTCTCACATGCTCTATGGTGTGTTGCTAGACATTGCAAGAACTAGTGCATTTTGGATGTTGGGATGGCTACAGCTAATGTGGCTTGTTTTGGGGAATTCAATGTGATGTAATATATAGCAGTTGATCATGGACAATGTTTCTTTTTGGAAATGTGATGAATCTCAGTGATGAAATCTGTTATTTTTTGTTTATTTATTACTTTGTGAATGATTTGTGTATGGCACATGAGACATGACGTGCTCTATATGTGCATGATTGCCTGCCATTGAATGGGCTTTGACAAATAAAAACGTCATGCTTCATTCTAACTGAGAAGGTATGCTTGCATTCAGTGATGAAATTTGACAAACAATTATGACGAAATTGCTTATGGGCCAACACAACTGGGCCGGCTGCTCCATGGCATCTGGGCCGATTGGACCGTCACATTTGGGCCAGACATGATCTATGATGAAAAATAGTCCCTATTAGTGATGATTTTGGCTGTCACATTTGATGGCCACGTCGGATGCTTACGTGGCATCCATGTAGGATGAGCCGTGCAATGACATTTTTTGTGATGAAATCATGATACGCTTCTATGACAAACATTTTCGTCATAATTTGGCCACATTCAATGACGAATAGAGAGGTATGCATGACGTTTAATTTCATATCTATGACTAAATATTTCGTCATTGAATGCCCAAAAAATATGACAAAAAATCTTTTTGTCACTACTTTTATGATGAAAGTGGATATGTTCGTCACAAAACGCAATAAGTGACGCGCAATACATGACGAAAGCTCTTTCGTCACAAGTTCGTCATAAATCACTTCTTATGACGAAAAAATGATCATTTGTGATGAATTTGCACCGTCATACATCACCAAAAATGTAGTAGTGCCAGATTATTAGCTGTAGCATTAGTGTGTTAAGTTTGTTTTAATATTGTTTAATCATCAAGGTACTAACTGTGCTAAACAACAACAGCAAACACTTAACTGTGAGGTATTAAAATGCCAACATGGGCAATTTCCTTAACCGGATAGAACAGTCACTAGGTAAGTTAATTAACTGTCATTAGAGCCCAGCTGTTGCTCACTTAACCTTAACCGGCTGTGGTGTTAATTAAAGGGCCAGTTAGGACTAACCGCCACGGTTAACGATGGTAGCAAAAATCTAGCAGTGCTCATTAGGACGTTACGACGTTGATTGACTAACCTCTACTCAGATTAATCATCAACTACCAACGGATCTCAGTCAGTTGCTTAGCTTGTTCGATGGCGAGCTCGAGAGAACGGCAAGAAGCAAAAAGGGGGGATTGGAGATGGTTGAAAGCGAACAGTGCTCACCCCGTCGGTGGCGTGCTCCGGCGGCTTGAGGGTTGGTGCGGGGTCGTCTGCCACAGCGGGGAGCTCAGCAGAGGTGGTGCGGCGTCCTGGGGAACCGAGGTCGACGGCGGCGCTCCTCGGGCTCGGGCTCGATCCTGGCGTAGGAACAACGGCGATGGCGCGCGGCGGGGAACGGTGGGGGCTAGCGGCGGACGGCGCTGATGGTGGGAGAGGAGAGACCAGCGGCGAGCTTGGAGAAGAGGAAAGTCGGCGGAGGACTTGGCGAGCTGAGGGGAGCTCGGCTGCTCGGGTGGCTCACCGGCCACCGTGGTCGGCGCTAGGGCGGAGATGATGGCGAGCGGCGATAGCGGCGGCGACGCGGGCGAGCGGAGGGAAGCGAAGCCGGGGCAAGGGGCGGTGTTGGCGGAGCGGCTTCAGGGGCGCGCGGTGGCTCGCCGGCCGGCGCTAGAGAAGCTCGGCCGGCCGGTGCGGTCGGGCGTGGGGGTGTGGTCGGCGATGGGGCGGAGGGAGGATGAGGCGGGGAGCGGCGGAGGCGCACTGGTGCGGGCGACGATGATGCCGAGGGTGACGGGCTCCAGTGGCGTAGAAAATGGGGAGGAGGCCGGAGCGCCCGAGGAAAGGGGTTTTTATCCCCGGGAGGAGAGAGGAGACGGAGGCAGAGGCGCTGGCGGGGCTGCCGGACGCGTGCCCCGGCCACGTGGTGGCGAGGCTCTGCAAGCGGGCCCCGCCTGGCAGAAGGCGAGTGCGGCGGCGTGCCCTGGGGAGAGAGCAGGCGGTGTGCGGGCGTGTTGGGGAAGAAGGAAGGGGCCGAGGCCCGTGTGGCGTGCGGGAGGAAGAGAAGAAGAACTGGGCCGACGGCCCAGTACGGGGAGAAAAGGGGAATTTTCTTTAACAATTTTATAGGGAATTTTGTTGACGTTTAAAATGACAGGGTCAAAAATTTAATTGGGAATTTTAGATCAGAAGTTCTGGATCGAATTCTCTAACGTACTCTTACTACCTTTTTAATTGCCTTAGTCCAATCAGTATCTTGTTTGCGTGTAAATTTTAATCAGGGAGCAATCTAGCTTACAAAGCTCGGGACAAGTTTGACCTTTATTCGCATTTCTAATTCTTGTTCAACATTCCGATGTAAACACAGGTATCCTTGTAGTCCCGCTACCAAACATTTTAAACCAATTGCACCGACCAAACTTGACTTTGGCTGATAATTTTGAATTTGCCCTGACGCAAGGTATTTAAACTTTTGAGGTTCAATGCACATACTACATACATGCATGAAATGCAAATTTTTGTTCATTAGTCAAGGGAGCTCTTGCTGATCTCACGATGATATAGAGATTATTTAGAGGGTC
The DNA here is from genome assembly GCA_019208055.1 of Stipa capillata. Classification (NCBI taxonomy): domain Eukaryota; kingdom Viridiplantae; phylum Streptophyta; class Magnoliopsida; order Poales; family Poaceae; genus Stipa; species Stipa capillata. Next base: position 112,628 of record JAGXJF010005747.1, on the reverse strand, counting down.
CTTACACTCCATGCCGGTGTTCACGACACCGCCTTCATTGCTCATGCTCTGCACCTCCTCGTCGAGCGGGATCACATGCACATGCATGCACGAGACGTTGGAGAATTCCTTGGTAGCGAATCGGTGGAGAAGGAGAAGGAAGAAAGCGAATGGATGCATGATGCGTGGAAAAACAGATCAAAGCAATCATTATTTAACGTGGGAAGAGTAGCTTGTGCATGCTGCGTGGAGAAACAGATCACATGCACATGCAACGCATGCATGCAGGAATAAATGCTGCCTAGCAAGAGGGAACGTCACGTGTCATGGGAAGAGTAGCTAGCGCACCTAGAGAGAGGGAATTAAAGCATCAGGGAGAAATTTGACCTTACATTTTTGGATTTCTCAGAATTGGAAAGGGGCCTTACACTTCTGGACGGAGGGAGTACTAGATTGTGTCGTAATGGTTGCTAATTATTCTGTTAAGTTCAATATGATTGTGTTGTGATATATATGCATATTAAGTTACCCATCTTAAAGCAGGGTGGTCCGCTGGACGATGGTTTTTATTCTAACTTGTTGAATGGTGGATTGGATGGCGCTAGTTGGGAAGAAAGTTAGAATTTTAGCCCAATTGGAGAGCAACCTTCGCTAATTGAAGAACCTGTCATCTCCATTAGACCTAACAACAAGAGATCCAAAAATTTCATCGAGCAAGAAGACGATTTGCTTGTACAAGCATGGCTTAGTATTAGTTTGGATGCAGCAACTGGCAATGAACAATCTCGGGATTCCTACTGGGCAAGGATTCATCACTACTACCATGAGAACAGGCAATTCGAGTCCGTGCGCAACCAGAACTCTCTCTTGAACCGTTGAGGAACTATTCAAGAACAAGTTAATACGTTTTGTGGCTGTTATGACCGGATTCAGAATAGAAGGCAAAGTGGGATGACAGCTCAAGACAGGGTATACAACTATCTCTTTAATTTGTTTGTAGCTTCTTATATATTATGTGCAGTATAGTTACTCATATTCACTTGCAGATTGTCCAGGCATGTACTTTGTACCAGACAGAAGATACCAAAGAGAGATCATTTGGATTGCTGCATTGCTAGAGAGTCCTAGAGCACCATCCAAAGTGGACTTCACGGTTATCTCAGAAAAAACCTAAAACAGCTTCCAACTCAAGTCCGGGTTCTTCTCCGGGTGGAACCTCCAATGATGATGAAGTTGAGGCTTCTACTCCCGAGTATGATCCCTTGCGTAGACCAACTGGTAAGAAGGCTGAGAAAGAACGAATCCGACAAGGTAAAAGTTCTAACTATACAAATACTAGTACTGTTATGCTTGCATTGGACAATGTTTGGTCAAAGAAGGTAGAGAGGGAAAAGAAGAAAGATGCGGTGAAAGAAGCTCGATATGAGCGAGCAATGGCAATAGAAGAGAATATGCTTGCACTAGAAGAAAGAAAGCAAGAAAATGAAGCAAGAAAGATGGAAATAGAAGATAATAAGTTAGATCAACAAAGAAGGACGGAGGAAGAGAGGATTATGAGCATGGATATTAGCGGTATGACTGGACCACAACAGCAGTACTACCTGAGCATGCAGAGTGAGATCATTGCTCAACGGTACAACAGTTCAACATGAGTGTGTGTGACCATTGATGGTGTGAACTTTTCGTATTATGACATCGTATTTGTGTGAACTTTTCCTGTATGGGCTACTATTTGTGTGAACTTTTCATGTATGAGCTACTATTTGTGTGAACTTTTTATGTTATGATAGAAGTCGTGATGGTATCGAAAGTATTTGTAGCCATTCGAATATAGCTGTTGGAAAATATCCGTTGGAAAATAGCCGTTGGAATATAACCGTTGGAATGTAGCCGTTGGAAAAGTATCCGTTCGAAAAGTAGTCGTTGGAAAATTAGCCGTTACAATAATAACCGTTACAAAAATAATCGTGCAAAATATAACCGTTACAAATATATCAAACAGAAATTTATAGTTACATGATATTATTATAAAATAGGAGAGAAGAATATGAAGGGTGATATATGGATGTGCTGTTGGAGTGAGGGGTTAATATGGAGTGGGAATCTTTTTGGATGGACATCCATATGAGGATATAGAGACTCAAATATGGATACTCACCTGGAGATGCTATAAGACGAGACAGTGCGCGCGCCCGCATCAAGATTTTGGCATTTTCTATTGGATGCTTTCATTATTATTTTTCTGAAATTTTCTCGTTAATTTCAGGTCGGTGCTTCCTAATAAGTTCGGCTTTTAACCTCTCAATCACTGCAAATAGAATTTTGATATCTTTCTCAATACGTAGACGTTGACTTGCAAACACAATTGCCTTATCTTGGTATAACTTCATATCTTATTGATAAATCTATTTTTCTCGGAGACGAAGAGACCTTAAGTACTATAGATGGAGCTCATATCATGTCAGCATAAAAGGACATCACCATGATGAATCTATACGCTAATATTTAATAAATATCTATCTCTCTACTCCGCGTAATATCATCTAAACCTATTGCTCGAAAGAAGGTCATACGATTGTCTCTCTCCAAGATTAGTGTAGCTCCGGACTTTTCTATTAATTGTTTGCATACCTACTTGTGGAGATCTATCTGCTGAGTGAAATCAATATGCTATAATAAAATGATCGTGGCGTTGGTTTCATGTCAAGAATGTGGTGCAAGATCAAGTATCTCCTAAAATCATTGAGAGACCGATTGCTTGAGGACGATGGCCCTCCCAAGAAATGTCAAAATAAAACAAATCCATTGCACTTAAGAGGACATATGAGAAGACAGCAAGCTAGAACATTTTTTTGCTCGAGTCTTGAAACCTGAGCAATGGACTTAATAGTTAAATATACTTTTTTTTCCCTCTCACCTTTGTTATTTAGTGATATATTTTCCTTTGGAAGAAAGGAAAGAGATAAAAACTCCTGGGTATTTTTCTTAATCATTTTCATGTAAATGTACGTGCATATTTTCCTATGGAGTAGTCTTTTATTATGCACTCTCGCGTTCTTAGTATGTCTATCATATCAACTAGTGGCAGTAGAGTCGTACTGTACTAAAAGTGTTTGTCTTTGTCCCATCTAGCTAAAGAATAAATTTAGAGCCATTACTTTCCCTGCCTTTTTAGCCTTGTTTTAGTTACACACCAAGATACCGTGGCTGAGTTGTGTCAAGTTGGCTAGGGTTGAATCAGCGACCAATTGCCACAACTTCAACCCTCTTCGTCTTTGTCATGTTCCTCTTTCTCAAACTCTACAGCTTTGGGCTAGATTTGGTCCTCCTTCTCCATGGCTGGTGACTAGCGTGCTTGCTGGCGGTGAGAGGGAAGGGGCCTGACTCACCTATAGTCTATATATTACCTAGCTAGTTTAAGTTTTTTCTTCTCCTTTTCTGCTCCTCCGGATCTTGGTGTCTACCTCTTCAAGTTGCTCCAGCCGGTGCTCTCCTTGTCGGATCCTGTTGTCCCCACCTGATCTGGTGGCCCCTCCTCCATCAAGCTATCCTCAGAGCCTGTACAGCTAGAGTCTCCCCTTCTATGGTGCTCTTCTTGGGCGTAGTGGCTAGATCTACGTTTGCCTTGCCAGCTTCCCCTCCATCTCCGATGCCGACGGTTTCCCTTCCGTTGTGTAGTTGACAAGCCCTTCCCCCTTGTATAGTTTGGAGCTCATACCATCATATTCTCCACCGAGATCCACCGTCCATTGTGGCGGCAGCTTTAATCTTCTTGGCCTCCAACATCAGTGAGTGAAAGTGCATTTAGGCCCCGTAAGTGTATTTTGCTGATTGACGACAAGCGATTAAGGGAGTAATGTGTTTATTGAGGATATGAACAGGTATTAGGGGGTGTTTGGTTGGGCTTTTCAGCAGCTTTTCACTAGAAAAAGCTGCAGCCCAACCAAACGGCCAGCTTTTCAGTAGCTTTTGCCAACGATAGCTATGGGCTTTGCAGTGCAAATTCAGCTGTTTGGAAAAGCTGCCTTCTAACAGCTTTTTGCAATGTGCTGAAACTTCAGTGCTCATTTTCCAAAATGCTATAGATGGTTTGGATCAACCAAAAGTCATATCTTCACTTTCTCACAGCCACAGCAGCTTTTCCAAAATGCCAGCCAACTGCAGCTTTGTCAACAGCCACAGCCCAACCAAACAGGCCCTTAGTCCCTAAGATGAGTTCCAACGGGCATTGGCGACCCCTAAAAATGAAGAAGAGGACAGCGTCGTAACCACTCTTATGCTCTTTATTTCGCATTTTACTGATTAACAGGTGTGCCGTACTATAAAGAGGGTTCATCGTATATGTTATTTGATGTGTTTAGTGATTTTGAGATCATTAGTTATTTATCTTGTGAGAGACACTTCATCTAGTCAAACACAAAGTCATCTTAAAATAGCTACATCAGGAAGTTCGGATTGGAATACCAGATGTTCCGGTAGTTTCGGAGGTTTTGAAGTAACCCTAGTTTTGGGGCTTCTGGAAAAATCAGAAGGTCCGATTTTTGGATCAGATATTATGATGTGTCTAACCCCGATTTTGAGTGTTCTGGAAAAAACAGAGCTTCCAGTTGGAATATTACATGTTCTGATAGTTTTGAAAGTTCTAAAATATCATCAGTTCTGACGATTCTGGAAAAACCAGAACTTCTATTGGAATATGGGATGTTCCGATAGCTTCAGAGGTTCTGGAGTAACTCCTGTTTTAAAGTATCTGGAAAAATTGGAAGTTTCGATTTGTATATACCTTAGTGTTGTGTAGTGGGTATCCTGGGAAGTAGCCATTACACTCGAACACGTCGGATGTTTTGATGTTGACATTGGATGTTTTAATATGGGTTTTATGTGCATAATGGCTAATTTTGAGAAGAACTATTTAGTGCTCTCATCTCCTATCCACCTGATAGGATGGTGACCCGGTCTTTCGATGAGACAAAAATAGCTATCAATTTGGTGGAGGTTGACCTTTACGATCCAACTATACCGTACACGACAATACGCCTTAGCAATCGCTAAACCAATCTCCGATGGTTATTGACCTTGCCGTAGGTACAATCAACCTGAACAATAAAGTTCAAGTTCCTGTAAGAAATCTGAAATTGCGAGTATTAAATTGGCACAAGAGCAAGAAGAACAGATGTTGGGATTTCACTGGCGATCTAAATGAGGTGGTAGTCCTACACGACTTGTAGATACAATATTATAACAGTAGCTAAACAACTCAATGAAACTCAAAAACTAAAGAGATAATCCTAGAGGGTATATAAAGAGAAGATGTGACCTGTTTCAGAAATAGTCTTGAACTATTTTGGCAATTGCGGTGTGCTCGTAAGGAATTTGGAGTTGAGGCCAGACGGATTGGAAAGAGTATGAGATAAGCTTTCCAAAGAGTTCAAGATCACCCAAATCAGAGTCCGTATGTCCGAGATATAGATGTTTGAAGTCAGGGCTGTCTCAGTAATCCGAATCAGAGTCCAGATCTTGTGGACTTGATCTCTAGCTCTTCTTAGACCAAAAGTGACGTGGGAGAACTCTTTATGTAGCACCAATCCATGTCTTCATTACGTCCTTCTCCTGAGAGCTTGAACTTGAATCCTCTCTTGTTCTTGAAGATCTTGATGAGTTTTCTCATGTCCTTCATAACTTGAGCCAGGGTCGTAGTGGAAGTAGGGGTAGCCACTGGTGCGTCTGTAGGTGATAGTCTCATCACCACCACTAATTTTTGGCTCATTTGCAACCTCTTCACATTGAAGAGCTCTTTTCTCTCCTCTCTCAAGCTCAAGTTCATTCTTTGTGCGAGAAAAAATGAAAGAGGAATTTGGAGAGTTTTAGTGCTAAGTGTTAGATTGAAGATCTCTTGAGCACTAGATTCACCTGCAAGCATCTTCAACACGCTTATTACTCTTGGAGGTTGAGCACTCCTAGACGGTTAGGAGTTGCTCATGAGCAGCCAACCGTTTGTGGTGCGCCGTGAGAAGTTTGTGAAGACTGAGGTTCGTCTCCGAAAGGGAAGAATCACCAAGAGAAAATCAAGGAGACGCAAGGGCGTCTTCGAGGGATAAATGCTTGAAAAGAAGCTAGTTCTTGATCAGGTGTGATCGAGCTCCCCAAATGGAGACTTAGGATTCCCTCAGGAATCCAAACTCCAGGAAGAAACAAGTCGTCTCTTTTCAGTTATTCATTTCGCATTTATATTCAGCAAGTTTGATTCTAGTCATATACTCATGACTTTCCTGTATGATATATTTGTGCTAGTATTATTCATATTATTCTTGTTCTAGATAATATTTAATTCCATGTAATTGCAAAAATGGTTAAAATTATTTAGTCGCCTATTCACCGCTCCGCTCTAGACCGACATCTTGATCCTTTAGTAAGCATCCTCTCCCTACATTTGGCATTCGGATCTAGCACTGTTCACTGTGTATCCTAGCGCTCCTTCTTCCTTGGATCGTCATGGCCTCCTTCCCTTCGAGCTAGAAACCTTCGATTTGTTGTGCCCACAAGGTCACGTTGGGAAGCTGCCAGGGCTAAAGGCTCCTTTATCATTTCTCTCTGGTAGCTGCGGTGCATATTTGGGTGCATCGTGGAGACGCTGTCAGCCCATGGCCGATCCCCATTCTTGCCCTCTTCAAACTTTGATGTGGAGACCCTTTGGTTCTGGCCGCCTATAGTGGCCATCTACAACGGAGTTTGGTGCTTATGTCCTGGGTATTTTGACAGAAGCAACTTAAATGGCACTGATGTCATTGTCTCCAAAGCGACCTCGCCAGCACAAGGATGGCCTTTATTTTCCTTTTTTATGCTTAGGGACAATTTTTTTAATGCTCAAGGACAATCAAGTTTCTTTTTTATGAAATCTAGCAACTTTTAGAGACCAAGGGCTTGTTGGCCTTAAAAAAATATACCGTGGCTGATGAAATAATGAAATCAAATGTGGATATGATTATGAAGGTGAATCACAGTATTTACATCGGACTCGATTGATAAGGTCATTTATTTGGTGCGCTCGGTTGATAAGTTAAATGTGTTTTTTTATGTGAGGAGGGGGTCTATATATTGAGGTCTATTTCGGTGACTCGAACACGGAGAATTCTCTTAGCGCGTTTATAACCTGGACTTCACCTCCGTGTAGCACCCAGCTGTGAACGCAAGGCTGATTTGTGCAAAACAAATCCGTGTACCATATGTAGTTTTGGACGTGTAACACGTTTTTCATCGATGGAAGTTCAACGTACATTAGTTTTGAACTGACTAAATCTAAACCATCATAACTACAGATGGGCCACCTAATGAACGTGTATGATCTTCTCTTTTTTCTCCATTAATATGAGAATTTCTAAATATTTTTTTATTAACGTGAGAATTTCTCTCTCTAAATGAAAAAGAAGCCCTAAATTCTTCCGGTTATTTATAGATATATTGATATCTATTTAAGCTTCCTTTCTTAATGCCATTCCCGTGGCAAAAGAAAAATTGGTGCACCCTGGGAGTAATTGAAGAGCTCTCACTAGAGATTTTTCGTGTTATTTTCTTAATTAATTCGTGCGCCGAGGTCACAAATAACTTCAGGGGTGGGCCCAGGCTTAAGGTTAGGAGTGCAATAATAGCGGTCTAATCTAAAGTACACAAGGGAGTAGGTGTGGATTATTTATCTTGAAATACTGAATCTGAAACAGTCCGATACCCCTGATTAGTTCCAGCCTTTTCATTTATTCATTTTTGGGTTCGCTACTGAATAATTCCGCTGGTCAAAAAATATACGTACATTCACCCTCTACATCTAAAATAATCAAGTTACCTTCCCCGCAATCATATATATCATCAATGTGATAGCTTCATTTGGGTTGCCAACGGTAGCAACTAATATCAGTAGATTATCTGTCGTTTTGCTGTTTTTGTTTCATTTTTTTCACTATTTATGTGTTAGAATTAATGGACCTAGTTTTAAAGTTTTAAAAATAATTCTTAAAGGGCCTCATGCATGGCAAGACAAAGTGAGAATTTTTAGTCCCATATTACTAATGGAAATAGAGGAATACTACCATAAATGGATGTACTCCACACTCATCTAAAGCAATATAAGGAGAGTAGATGAATACCACATGCACGTGCTCGCTCACCGAGCATGGCGTGGCAAAGGGTGTTAGTTAAGTTGAATGGCCAGGTTAACCTTAATTAAGCCCAATTATTGCTGGGACGACTTACTGTTTTCCCGACATAATTACTGATGTTTAAACCTTAATGACCGATGATTATTTTTACTACATAGTTAATTAATGCTATAAATGCTTGTTCTGTCCGATTAAGACAAGTCTAGTTATTGATTAGCATCATTAATACACCAGTGAAGTTAATGACCACCAATTAAATTTAATCACTAATTTCTAACACCATTAGTGACTGCAGTTAATTAATGGTAAGACAACTTTAATGCCCATATGATTGTAACCCACCGGACATGTATTAGTTAAATATCATTTTATTACCACAGGATTAAGAAGTAATTAAATACTTGATGCACTGTTTAATGATCAATTAATCACTTTGAGTTAATTGTTCTTCCAACATAGTTAATACACTGGTATTTGCAATGATTGTACCCAGACCTCAGTGACAGGTGGACCCATCTTCGTGTAAAGATTATTTTTAAATGCAATTGTAGTCCTATATAAATGACAGTTAGGTCCCACATATAATAGAGTGAAGAGGAAAATAAAAGAAAATAGGAAAAGACTAGAGTATGACAGGTGGGGCCCTGCTAGTTGACTAGTTAGCATTGACTGGGGACCCACTGGTCATCCTCAAAGGCTATAACTTACTTGAGTATAAAAATAATAAAAATATTTTCTTTACTGAGAAAAAGACAGAAAATAGGTATGTATTGTTAAAACTTCAAAAGTGTGTAGGAAATTCATAAGAAATCCAAATAAGGTGATCTTTTTTGTAAATTCATCTTCTAGTGTGCACAATTTATTAGAATAGGTTTCATTCATGTTCCTATTATGGAAATTTTCAAAATTCAAATGTTCCTTTAAAACCGAATGTTCAAATATGAAAATTTAGGAAATTTGTTCTAACTTCAAATAGAACATCTCATATAAGAAATCGATGATTAAATATGCATTTCATCACATTATCATTTCACACATGCTACTATTATCGATAATTTTAGGAAATTACAAATTGTCCTCAAATTTGGATTCAAACCTTAAAAATGCTAACCGGAGATCTACAACTCCAAATTGAATGATTCTGACGATGAGTAGTACAATTCTACCGTATATAGGTCAGTATTCATATACGATACTCTAGATACCCGGAGCAGCTAACGTATTCGTAAAGGATTCCGGGAGATAAGGAGCCCACGCGGATACCGGATACCCCTTAAACTAGAAAGTATATCCCTATGTTTAAGGATGTTGGAGTCCTAGTCGGAGTCAAGGGCCATCTCCCACACTTGTCAGCAGAGAATTTATACCTTCTCGTAAAACCATCAACGGGTGTCAAGCTTTCGCATCAGTACTCAGAAGGGTACGTTGGCCATCCCAATTCAGGCCAGGATCGGTGGAAAAGTATGATGAAACCATGAACCCAACTGAGTTCCTATAGATCTACACCACAACCATTGAGGTCGCTGGCGGTAACAAGAAGGTCATGGTCATAGGGGCAGTTAGAACGTGGTTGACCAATCTGCCACCAGGAACGATCCACTTGTGGGATTAGCTCTATAGCATGTTCGAAGGGAACTTCCAGGGCATGTATGCCCGACCTAGCAAGATAGACGACCTCTTCCGAATCACCCAATAGAAAGGTGAAGCCCTACGCGAGGTCACCAAGTGCTTCAGTGTCATCCGCGACACTATACCTGAGGTAACCGATTCTGACATAATCCGTGCGCTTATTCGTCGTGGCAGGAATAAAAGGTGCACAGAAGACCTCGTCATGCATCCTCCAAGAACAGTCATGCAGTTGATGGATATCACTGAAAAAGCTGCCAACACCGAGGTGGCCTTGATGTACATCAAGGAACAAGAGCGAGAAGCGCACCGGTCTCCCTCCCGAGTAGAGGACGACTCATCAAAGAACAAGCGGAAGAAGAAGCCTTCCAAGGGGAATGGAGAAAAGAGGTCCAAGGTCAGGAAGTCATGGCTGAGAAGCACCCTTGGCATCCTTGGGGCAAGGACAAACAACCAGCTTCGACTGAACAAATAGGTAAGCTCTGGTGTGACTTCCACCAGACTGATACACATGAACTCCATCAATGCTAACTATTCAAGAAGTATGCCAGGGCCGAGATGGAGAAGCACCGTGGGAAGACTCCACAGGTGGCGAGTCATAGTCGAGACTCCTATTCCGACGACAACTTAGGCCATGTGCCTTTCCAGGGAGAAGAACGAGCGATCAAACATATGTTCGGGGGCTAAGCTTCTTACGAGTCCAAGAGGCAATTCAAAATGATAGCCCGAGAAGTACTGGCGATAGTTCCTCAGAACTTGCAAGCAATTAAGTGGTCAGAGGTCAAGATCTCTTTTGACCAGACCGATTACCCCGAGAACTATGTCCGACCAGGACGTTTCCCGATCATTGTCGAACCTACGATCAATAACTATAGGGTGTCCCGAGTACTAGTCGATGGAGGAAGTCCCTCAACATCCTTTTCACGAGCCACACTTGACGCAATGTAGATCCCTCGCTGCGCTATCAAGTTGGTGACTCACGCTTTCCATGGCATCGTAGCTGGGTCCTTGGCTACTCCGATCGGCCAAATTACATTCCATGTGACCTTGGAAAACCAGAAAATTTCTGGACAGAGAGAGTTCTATTCTACGTGGTCGATTTTGAGACAGCTTATAGCACCATCTTAGGACGACCTACTCTCGCTAAATTCATGGCCGCCGCACATTATGCTTACAAATGCATCAAGATCCCAGGGCCAAGAGGCGTTATCACGGTCAAAGGGTGCGCCCAGAATGAACTCTATTATGATAATCACAGTCTGGACCTGGCCAAGCAGCACCAAGTAGGACAAGTAGGAGTTGAGACCAAGCCCTCCAAACCCAAGGTGACTATGAAGACACACGACGAGGTCAAAGCCATTCCTCTGGATCTAGCGGAGCCATCTAAGACAATCCAGATTGGCTCCACCCTGAATCCGAAATAGGAACTCGAGCTCATCACCTTCCTCTAGGCTAACTCGAATGTTTTCACATGGCAATCGTCAGACATGCTTGGAATCCTAGTGAGGTGATCGAGCACAGGCTGGTAATTCATCCGAATGCCAAGCATGTCAAGCAAAAGCTCCGGTGGTTCGCTCCCGACCAGAAAGAAGCCATTAAAGTGGAAATCGAGAAGCTCTTAAAGGCCGGATTCATCCGAGAAATTGAACACCCCAAGTGGTTGGCCAACCCCGTTATGGTCAGAAAAGCCAACAGAAAGTGATGGATGTGCGTAGACTTCACGAGCCTCAATAAGGCCTTTCCTAAGGATGCTTTTCCTTTACTTTGAATAGATCAGACAGTAGACTCCATGTCTGAATGTGACTATCTAAGTCTTCTCAGTGCCTACTCTGATAACCACCCGATAAGCATGTGCCCAGAAGATGGGTAGATAACCTTATTTATAACTCCTTTTGGTGTATTTTGTTATTCGAAAATGCCTTTTGGATTAAAGAACACTAGTGCAATATACTAGCAAGATATGCAGCTATCCCTCCACAGCCAAATTGGTCACGTCAAAGCTTATGTGGATGACCTTGTCATGAAAACAAAGAAGAAAGAGGTTCTACTCCTTGATTCCTTGAAACTTTTAGAAACTTACGAAGAAACCAGATCATGCTAAACCCCGACGAGTGTGCTTTTGGAGTTGGCACTAGAAAGCTACTCGGTTTCTTAGTCTCTCATTGAGGAATCGAAGCCAACCCCAAAAAAATCCGTGCCATAAGCGAAATGAAGTTTCCAACATCAGTTTGAGATGTCCAAAGACTCACAGGGTGCATGGCGGCACTGAGCCGATTCGTATCTCGACTCAGAAACCAAGGACATCCTTTCTTCAAACACTTACAACAACATGAATGTTTTAAATGGACGGAGGAATCAGAAAAGGCATTGCAGAATCTCAAGAACTATCTTTCAACCCCCCTGTGCTGGTCGCTCCCAACCAAGAGGAGGAATTGCTGCTCTACAAAGCGGCTGGACGACAAGTCATAAGCGGCATATTGGTTGTGGAACACGAGACAGAGACTAGTCTACTACATCAGCGAAGTCTTACACGGACCCAATGAATGTTACCCTCAAGTACAGAAACTCCTCTACATGGTAATAATGGTGTCCCGCAAGCTATAACACTATTTTCAAGCTCACAAGATCATTGTTCCATCCACCATTCCACTCAGCAACATTATATGTAATAGAGACACTATCGGAAGAACTGCCATGTGGGCCATCAAACTCAGGGAGTTCAACATTTGCTTCGTGCCATGTACCACGATAAAATCACAAATACTCACTAACTTCATCACTGAATGGTTCGAGCCTCTGCGCCCTAGCAGCTCCCCTACTAACAACATAGACATATGGACCTTGCGCTTCGACGGATCTTTGACCCTCGAAGGCTCGGAGCCTAGAATAGTTTTGATTCACCAATAGGAGAATGCGTGCTATACGTATTGCAAATTGACTTCCTGGCTACGAATAACGTAGCTGAGTACGAGGGTTTGCTTGCTGGTCTCCGAGTAGCTTCTGCGCTTGGTATCCACCGCCTACTCGTGAGTGGGGACTCACAGTTGGTGGTGAAGCAATTTCGCAGGAGTATCAAACCTCAGATCGATCCATGGTAGCTTACCTTGCGGAGGTGAGGAAGTTGGAGAAGAAATTCATTAGACTCAAAGTATGTTATGTCCCAAGGAAGGACAAATGCCGAGCCGATAGTCTTGCCCACGTGGCCTCCTCACGATCTCCATGTCCACCCAGAACCTTTGAAGAAAGGCTCTCGACGCCATCCATAACTTCAGCAGACGACAAGGTTAGTTCTGCGACACCTGAAAAAGCCGTGGCGAAAGGAATGGTGGACCAAGAGTCCAGTGACCATTCAAGGATGTCACCAGGTATTGACGCTCCAAGGGGAGCCGCGGGACAACTCGTAGCTTCCCTTGATTATGAGGATTCATGGATGGACTCCATCCGCATGTACCATCTTAATTGGACAGTACCCGAAGACAACGCGCTATCCGAGCAAATTCTCTGACGGGCCAAGATGTACACCCTAGTAGATGGGGTCCTCTATCACTGAGGAGCCCATGGAGTGCTCATGCAATGCAACACTTGGAAGCAGGGTAATGAACTACTCAAAGATATCCATGGAGGGGTGTATGGGGCATATGTATCTTTCTGAACCCTAGTCAAAAAGGTCTTTAGACAAGGATTCTATTGGCTGACAGCTCTTCATGATGCGAGCGAGCTTGTAAAGCACTGCTATTAGTGCCAATTCCATAGAAGATGCATTCATCAGCCCGCCCAAGCATTGTAGACGATTCCCTTGTTGTGGCCCTTCACGACATGGGGCTTGTATATTCTAGGGCCCTTTTGGTATCACCCGGGGGCCCTAAGTTCCTATTTGTTGCAATTTATACCTTCACCAAGTGGATCGAAATTGAGCCAGTCGCATATATCCCCTTGGAAGCCGCCAGACGTTTCATTATGAAGAACGTGGTCACAAGGTTTGATGTCCTGAATCGGATCATTACTGATAACAACACTCAATTCTCAAGCACAGACTTAATCAACTATTGTGAAGGGCTTGATACAAAGATTTGTTATGCGTCTGTAGCTCATTTGTAGAGCAACAGACAAGTCGAATGTGCCAACGGCCTCATCTTACAGGGCATGAAGACTTACAGGGCATGAAGACCCACGTCCTCAATCGCCTATTGGCTCATGCAAAGGCATGGGTTAGGGAGTTACCATCAGTCGTGTGGGCACTCCGGACCACTACAAGCCGAACCACCGATGAAACACCTTTTTTCTTAGTTTACAGGGCCAAAGCCATGCTCCCCTGCAAGCTAAGGCTCAAATCTTTCCAAGTTGAGCTTTACACCAACAAGGATGAAATGCTCCGATGAGAAGACGATCTAAACAACATTGAGGAGAGACGGACTCAAGTTCTAATGAGATCGGCCAAGTACCAACAAGATTTCTGATGCTACTATGAGCGACACATCCGAGGAAGAACAGTACGGGTTGGAGAGTTGGTTCTATGACTCATTCTGAACCAGGACAACAACAACAAGCTAACTCCTAACTGGGAAAGTCCCTACAGAGTGGTCAACGCCTCCCGACTAGGGTCGTTCAGGCTAGCAATGGAAGATGGTCGAGTCTTTACAAACTCCTGGAACATTAATCAGCTTCGGAAGTTTATGTGTAAGTACTAAGAGTAAGTTCGCACAAGCGTCGCCTTCCGAGCATCATGGTTGCTCGGGCCAACTTTGATATCTGTATCTAGTCATTAAGCTAAGCAACCCGTCCAATGGGCATGTCGGCAATAAGTCGCTCCGGGTACCTCTACCTGGCACACGCTCCTGAATTCGCTTCTAGCAGGTCATGACAGTGACAACAGAGTATTCGGAACAACCCATGACTACGATGGCAGGAAGGCATGGACTTATCATATTTTAATTATTCAAGTATTATGATATCTCTTTCTTTGACTGCCTATCCGAGATTCCTTCTCAAATAACCAGTCGGGGACTGGATGAGTACGTGATATCAGGAAGCTAACAAAGGCGTACAATGCGAGTACCAACAACTTACCCATCACGAAGGGAAAAGGGCTCCACGCTACGGTCTTGCGGGAGTTAAGGAAAGCCCCTTATCATGTCTACAAGTGTGGGGGAGCCACTGAACCCTCCACTTGACAATACCTAAGGTCTGGCCGACCGAAATCCCTAGCTTGTAGCAACATTCGCTGACTCAAAACGAGGAAGAGAAGGTTGCACATATGTTGTACGTTGGTGGGATCACCCAATAACTCACACTCAGCAGCTCATCGACTAGTTTGAACAGAAGACATCCCAAGTAGACGATGATACTTCATTGAAAAGTAAAGGTCAATGGATACGCTACGACTCATTGCACGAGTACCTACATTTTCTCTCCTTGTGAAGAGAAAGAGTTCCGCGCTGTGGTCTCGAGGGACTTAAGGAATGCTCCTTATTGTGTCTACAGGTGTCAGGTAGCCACGAGCCTCCCACCTGACTAGATACTACCTCAGAAAATACTTCTGCTACATGACCATCACTGATGGGCACGAGGAGGCCCATCGCTGATTAGAGGAAACACTGACGGGTGAGTTCGGGCCCGTCAGTACCTGTGATGTAGAAGGCAAGGCAGCCAACTTCTACTGATGGGCCCAATACCTGCCCGTCAGTAGAAGTGGCAAGAGAGGAGAAACTTGGGATCTACACTGACAACAACCTTCACTGACGGGCGGTTCTAATGTGCCCGTCAGTGAATGTAGGACTTCCACTGACGGGTTAATTTACACCCCTCAGCGGATGGTTGCCCCAGGAATGCCTTCTACTTATCACTGACGGTCCACTTTTTTGTACCCGTCAGTGATAATTCTACGCTTATATAAACAGGGGAGGCGCCAGCAGCTGGCCGTTGAGCTCGCGTACCTCACACGGTGTCACGGACCCGGGAAAATTCCATATGATTAGGGGAACGAATGGTCGCCAAGGGCCGAAGGACCAGTCGACCTGGTGGCACAGTACCTGCGCCGTACTCACCGAGGTGGAGTGATCCGACACCTGACCAACGCAAGCCAGCCAGAAGCGACTAAACTTCCCAGAACCACATACAATTCCCTGATCCGGTGAAGGTTTAGAGTCGTTCCAGGATTCTACCACGCAAAGCAAGATCGGAGGAGCCCGGCGATTCTACCCACACCCTAACCTAGCTCGGAAGCTAGTGGGTCGCTCGAAAGCCCGGTAGAATACACCCACACCCTGCCTGGCCGGCACAGCATCTCAGCCAGCGGGTCACTCAACCGATTCCTGCTCGACATAGTAAAAAGGGGAACAACTTTAATCCTTCACGGCATACCCATACACTTCATATCATACACACATTGCATATGGGCAGCCCGAATAACAACTTGTATATCACAACAAAGCACTACGATACAATAATAATACTAGCTGTCCACATTGTGAACAAATATTACATCACTCGGCTATAACCGAAAGTTTTAGTCGAATCCATAAAGTAAAACGAGTAGCAGCGGAAGAAATGAGCAGGACCCACAGCGGCGTGTCAACCACTATCCAAAATATTCCCACAATAACCCCATGAGTCGAACACTACCGAGGAAACACGATTTCAAGCGTCGTCGAAAAAGTCCTCGACCACCGGCTCACCTGCAAGCTCTAGGGATAACCTAGGTGAGTACACAAGTACTCGCAAGACTTATTCGTGCTTGATTAAATGTCCTACCCATGGATTTACTACAACAGGACTAAACATGATGCTTCTCAGAGTAACAATATACAAATTAAGAACATAGCATTAACAGGGGGAAGTAAAGACAAGGTAGGTAACATGCTAATTCAAGTTACAAACATATCAATGTCCAAACACCACAACATCCATTTAACCAGTTCCAAATCAATTGGGGCAGCCCATATGTCAAATCCAAATTGATCCATCATATACACATTTCCAATTAATCTCTCGGACCGATACCGACAACTCAACCACTGCAGGTATAGTGAGTGCATAACCGTTTGGAGGTAGCGAGCCTCCAAGGGGCGTGGAGACTTACCTCAACTATGCCTCAGTGTTGGTTCCCGCTAACGTTCCCGCGGTGATAAGGGATTGTGACACGCTGAAATAAGGTTGGTGTGACGACAAAACTCTACTTACTCCTGGGTCGCCTTCACGCTGCAATTAACATCAACCGTACCCATTGTGCACGCCCTCGGCTCTCCCAACTCCCTTAATGATTTGGTTGAAGAGCCATGACATATTCTCAACGTAACATACATCCTACACATGCTAGTGTACGCAACCTTGCGAACGATAAAAAGATAAACATCCACACACATAGCACATATGAATAAGGCATACACAAGAGTACGGAAAGTAAAGATGCAACAAGCTCTGCTTGCCTTGCTCTGGTTGTTCCTGGTCTTGCGTGGAGTCGTAAGCCTGGTGGTCTCCTTCTTCGAGATCTTTTATAAACAACACGAAGAACCGGAAAAAGGAAACAATAAAGAAGAAATGAGATGCAGCATGAATGCATGATGACCAATGCTAAATATGGATTACTATGGTGAATTAAGGGTGTTTAACTTCTGGTGCAACACAATTTCCTAGAGCGAATTAGTAGAAGTCGTGCGGAAACCCTAATTCTATATGCATGTCATTTTATGCAGTGGTAGGGTTGAACATTAATAGGGTGCAATACAAACCCTGTGTTGCATGTGAACATCGTCTAAATGCTCTGAGATACGAAACTGACGTAATGGGAATTTCTCGATTCGGAGCTAAGATCGCCGAGTTAGTGTAATACCCAGATTCGATAATTAGGGTTTCCCTCGCCTTCATGCATACATGTCATCATCTTCATGCATAAACACACACACACACACCCCTTATTTACACGGAGATAAAGTACGATGAAACTTTATAGAATATGTACATATCTCATCCCCGGTGGGAATTTGTACAAACACCAATCAACTTATTCGAAGTACCAGATAGCAACTCTACCATTAGCATGTGGAGTGATCAGTGACCCCGTCGATGGATCACCATATACGAACCTTTCCTCTCTTCTTCCCGGACTCCTTATTCCAAGCCCTCTTACATCGTCATTTAAACTTAGGGTTAGAAAACAATGGGAGAAGGAGGACTAAATCGTACTATGTCGATTAGGTCAAGTCCCTGTGAAGGAAAATTTGCAAAACAATCTTGTTTGGCCCCAATCATGCAAACCCTAGCCCCACCTAGATATTAGAAAGGCTCGAAGGACCCCAGGACCTAGTTACAACGCAACCTCCGAATTAGGTCAGGAAAGGGGGGTTTGAACTGGAACCTAGGGCAAACACACTCCAAACCACTCCAAACTTCTACAGTAGGCCTCTTATAATGTTTTGAGCATCCCCTCCAAATTTCAGAATTTTTGAGTATGCCTAGGGCTTAGTTGCAGTATAAACTCAAATTGAGCCCCCAAATTAACTTTGAATGCAAACATAGGTCAAATCTTGCCCAAACTAGTTCAAACTCTTCCAGTAGCTCGCAAATAACATTTTAAAGTCCCTGTAGAAATTTCAACTTAATTGGAGTTAGTTTGGTACATAAAATGATAAAGGGAGTAGTGCTGCTATTAAAGAAAATAAAGAAAAGAAGAAAACCCTAAGACGCCTGGGCCAAAACCCCGTTCGGTCGGCCCACTCGCCCGGCCCGCTCGACCCCGCCGCCCAAAACCCGCTTTCCCAGCCCCGCCTTTACGCCTTCTCCACGAGGAAGCGCCTCGAGGGCAGCACGCCTTCGCCCGCTCCCGCACCCGCCGCGTGGGGCCCGCCTGCCAGGCCGCCCCCGCCACGTCTCCCCCACCGGTACGCCGGCGAGGGCGGCGCCCCTGTTCCGACCGACGCTGTCTGAGCCCGCGCGGCCCCATAAATACCCACCCCGACAGCCCCACCTCGCTCTCCCCCGCTCCCGAACCCTAGATCTAGATCCCCTTTTTCCCCGGCTGCCCTAGCTCCTCGCCGCGGTGGTCTTCCTCGACTCCGGCCACACTCCGGTGAAGAATCCCCAACGCTCCAGTAGCCCGCTCCTCCCATCTTCTAGCTCCCGGGCTTCCCCATGCTCCCTCCTCACTTCTTCCTCTCTTCATTCCCTGCAGGTCCGAGCTAGAGCGCCTCCCCGTCGCAACTCCGGTCACCGCAGTCGTCTTCCTCGCCGCCAGCTCACCTCCGGCCTCCCCAGTCCCCCAGGGCCCCTCCATCAACCCCGGGGTGAGCTCCCCTTCCTTTTCCTCCCCTCAGCTCCACGGGTTAAGCACCCTATTGTCCCCGAGCCGTCTCCGGTGAGTTCTCCAGCGAGGCACCGCCGTCGAGCTCCTCTGTGGCTGCCGGACCGAAGAGAGAAGAGAGGGAGCGGGTGAGTGTGAGAGAGAGAGGGTGTAGACACGGGTAGAGCCGACGCGTGGCAGCTCGGGACTGGCTGGTCGAGTCCAGTCAGCCTTGTCCCGGGCCCACATGTAGGTCGGATAGATTTAGTGTTAGGTTTTCTTGGGTGGGTTTGCTCGAGTACGTGTAGGAGTTAGGATTTGGGCGCTGGGTAGGTTTCGGGTGGCGTTAGCAATTAGGGTTAGGAATGTGTGGGTAGTTTTAGCCGGGTGCACTTAAGGATTAGGTTGTAGCTCGGGATAGCCTTCGGGTAGCCTTAGCATTTAGATTTTCGTACTGTTAGGGTTAGGGTTTCGATTAAAAATGCGACAAAACTTCAAACACACGTAACTTTCAAACCGTAATTCGGATTTCAGTAAATTTTATATATTTGGAAACCTCGTAAAAATCTCTACGATTTGGTCAGATCAAAAGTTCATTTTGAGCACATACACCGTAGGTTATTTAGGGTTTAGTCTTAAGAATCCGCAGAACTTCAAACATGCATAACTTTCGGACCATAACTCGGAATTTGACAATATTTATATATCTGGAATCCTCTCAGGATTCCCTATGATTTGGTCGAAAGAAAACTTCAATTCGAGCACATGCACTGTAGGTTCCCCCTCCCCCCTAGGGTTCGAATCATAGTTCCTCATATTCTTCAACCATCCCATAAACCCTAATGCGACGACGATACCTTCGGTTCCATTGAGTTCAGTGGCATTAGGGTCGTGTCCCCGCATACTTTCGAGATATCAACCCTTACAATGGGATCGCCTA
Organism: Stipa capillata; assembly: GCA_019208055.1. Lineage (NCBI taxonomy): Eukaryota > Viridiplantae > Streptophyta > Magnoliopsida > Poales > Poaceae > Stipa > Stipa capillata. The sequence continues at coordinate 92,659 of JAGXJF010005747.1, read as the reverse complement.
CTAAGCACCACCACCTTTAACCCTAATTCGACACTACCCCAGTGGGCACGCATGCACGATAGCTTCCACGATGTAACCCTAACTCCAATACCGTATGAACCTTAACATGCACTTTTGGTAGGACCAGTACCTAGGTTCCTCATGTCTCACCCACTAAAACACCCGCTAGTTCCTATTATCTCATATCGGCACAAAACCCTAATTCAACAGATCGTAGCTCTGACTCAGGGAGTTACAAGTGCTTCGAACTCATGCTCCGCCTTACTTTCACAACACCAACCTATCCAACCTCGTCACCCTTTCCGCCACTAATGGCGTTAACCCTAAATACTAGCTACACCGTAAAAATGACATACATGCATGGTAGGATAACAACAGGTCGATCAAACCTAACACCTGGATCTTATCAGTCGACCTAGAGTTATACACATTCGCACACCACCGTAGACACTTACATCTAGCATTGTCCATTCATCACGCATACATGCTGAGTCTTATGGTCTTCTTTTACCGTTTCTTTCCGGCACTTCGAATCGTTCGCAACAGGACTCGAAGAGAGAAACCACCAGGCTTACAGCTCCCCGCAAGATCAGGAACAACCCGAACAAGGCAAGCAGAGCTTGTTGCATCTTTACCTTCCGTACTCTTGTGTATGCCTATTCATATGTGCTATGTGTATGGACGTTTATCTGTGAATCGTCGCAAAGTTGCGTACACTAGCATGTGTAGGATGTGTCTTACGTCGAGAACATCTTATGGCTCTTCAACTAAATTGTTAATTGAGTTGGGAGAGCCGAGGGCGTGCACAATGGGTACGGTTGGTGTTAATTGCCGGGGGACGGCGACCTAGGAGTAAGTAGAGTTTTGTCGCCACACCAACCCTATCTTCAGCGTGTCACCATCCCTTATCACACGGGAACGCTAGCGAGAACCAACACCGAGGATAGCTGGGGTAAGCCTCCATGCACTTTGGAGGCTCATGACCTCCAAACTGTTATGCACTCACTATGCCTGCAGTGGTTGAATTGTTGGTAGCGGTTCGAGAGATTAAAATGAACATGTGTGGATGCTGGATCAATTTGGATTTGACTTAGGGGCTGCCCTAATTGAATTGGATGATGTTTAATGGGTTGATTTGGATTGGACTCATGGGCTGCCCCAATGGATTTGGATTTGCTGATTTGCCCTCGTGGTGAACTGGTTGTGATATGTTTGTATCCTGAGTTAGATTGTTACTTAGCTTGTCTTTACTTCACCTTGTCAATGTTATGTCCTTAATTTGTATGTTGTTACTCTGAGAAGCATTCGTGTTTAATTACTACTGTACTAGCATGGGTAGGCCATTTAATCAAGCACGAATAAGTCTTGCGAGTACATTTGTACTCACCTAGGTTATTCCTAGAGCTTGCAGGTGAGCCGGTGGTCGAAGACTAGTTTGATGAGGCCTGAAATTGTTGTTTCCTCGGTTAGTTAGTCGATTCATGGAATAGGTTGTAGCTTTTGGTCAACGGTCACTATGCCGCTGTGGGACTCATTTACCTTGTTTCCGCTGTCGTTTAAACTCTCCGTACTCGGATATGTTTTCGGTTATGGCCGAATGATGTAATGTGTTGTCCCATCGTGGACAGTTACTATTAATATCGTATTTGTAGAGCTTTGTTGTGATATCCGAGTTGTTATTCGGGCTGCCCATATGCAATGCGTGTATGATATGAAGCGTATGGGTATGCCGTGAAGGGTTACGGCTGTACCTCTTGTTACTAGGCCGAGCAGGAATCGGTTGAGTGACCCGCTGGCTGAGATGCTGTGCCGGCCAGGCAGGGTGTGGGCGTTCTACCGGGCTTTCGAGCGACCCACTAGCCTTCGAGCTAGGTTAGGGTGTGGGTAGAACCGCCGGGCTCCTCCGACCTTGTTCTGCCTGGTAGTAATTGGGAATGACTCTAAACCTTCACCGGATCATGGAATCGTATGTGGTTCTGGGAAGATTGGTCGCTTCCGGCCGGCTCGCACGTGGCGGGTGTCGGATCGTTCTGCCTTGGTGCGTACGGCGCAGGTACCGTGCCACCGGGCTGATGGGTCCTTCGGTCCTTGGCGACTTCGCGTTCCCCTAATCATATGCAATTTCGGGTCCGTGACAAGCTTGGTATCAGAGCCGAGCTGACCGTAGGAAGCCAATTGCAGGTGGTCGTTAGATAGGGCCCCGCTGCGCTACTTGGCCAAAAAATTATTTAAAATGTTAAACCCTATGTTCAAAATTAGTAAGTAGACTGCTTTTATTCCTTAACCCCATCGCTCTTAGTTCTGAGACCCCTTTCCTGTCGCTTTGATTTTATGTTTGTGCTTGACCTTAACCCTGTTGTCTGCTCTGCCAGATGGATTCCCCACAGCTGATGCATGCCACCCATGCCCTCGATATTGATGGATTTCCAGAAGTGCTCCTGTATATGCTCCGAGAGCTTGCGTTCCCACACCTCCCGGAGTATCTGATACATAGAGCCGACCTAGGGTTTGGCCTGTATGAGTACCGGGCACGCGTGTTCATCAACCCCCGTGACAGTGACCCTCCCCATCAGCCACGCTTCTTCAACGGATATGGAGCTGAGTTGGAGTCTGCCGTCCAGGATGCGGCCTACTCAACCATTTGTCATCTTCGCCATGCACTTCCGGGCCTTGCCGAAGGCCCCTTCGTCTACTTCCCGTCACGCACTCCGGCGGAGGAAGTGGCTCCATATGAAGACTTTACCCGAGAACCCAATGTGGCCTTGGCCCACTTGGGGCGTCTGGTGCGAACCCTGGACACGGCGTATCGAGCCCGTGCTTTCGAGTTGAGGCGGTATCGGCACCGACTCATCATATCCCTACGGCTCGCACAGCACCAAGGAAGTTTCTTTGCTCCCCCTCCACACTTCTGGACCGGCGAGGGCATCTACTCGGTTTACGAAGTTGGCCAGTGGGAGTACCAGCACCCGTCGGTGGGCGGAGTAGAGCTTGGATTTCGCCCTGATAGTTTACGTTCCAGGACGTTGCCGGGCAGCACCCGACGCGTCTCCACTGTCCTTCCTCTGCATGGACATGGGATTCCGCTGTTTCACACTCTGCTCCCTCTCCCCGAAGATTGGGAGACCTATGAGATTCGCCGCCGCAATGCAGAAGCTCCATATAGCCCTTAGTAGTGTTGACCAGATTTTAAGTGTCAAGTTGAAGGTCTTATCATGGATTGTAAACTGAACCAAATTCTAGGTCTGAGATATCTTTTGGAGACTTGTAATTGGGTATTCATGGCTGTAATTTTGGAACATAACCCCCGTTTATTTCACTAAAAGAGTGATCTAAACCGCAGCCTTTTCTATGCACCCCGTTGATTGCATTAATGCATCCATGTGTTAAAGTCAACTTTCCTTGCAATTGTTTTCTGCCCCATTTTCTTGTGAAAGTGTGTACGAAACGATGAGCCATATCTTTGATTAACTTGCTATACCCTTGTGGAAATACCCTCAATCTCCCAAGCTTCCAACTTCTTCATCTCATCCGATGTTTTCTATTTTCCGCAGCATGGCATCTGGATCCCTTGGAACCGCTCGCGGGCGTCGTGAGCATGAAGAAGAGGAAGTGTCCTCTCCTCCCCTGCAACCCAACCTCGTGGATGTGCTAGCAACCCAGGCTAGACTCCTCGGACTACTCGCCCAGCATCTCAGGGACAAGGCTATCTCAGGGGAAGCGACAGAGTTAGCCCCCGACAAGCCCCGCAAGCGCAAGAGAGAGGCGCAAGAATCTGTTGGAAGCAGTTCACGAAAACCTTGTGTGCGGCAGCCGCCCCCACTTCGCTCTTTGGAATCACCTCCGCAAAGACCGCAAGGTGTTGCTCCTCGTCCCCAGAACGGACAACCGCGACCCTCATTTGATCGGAGTAAGATCAGGTGCTTTAGCTGTGGAAAAATGGGGCATTTTGCCAATAGCTGCGCTTTGCCATGCACAAACAGTGCTTTGGCCCCCAAAATGCAGCCAGAACCTCAGTCCCACCTCCAGGGAAAACAGCCGCGGTCGTTAATCGATTGGAGCAAGGTTCAGTGCTTCAACTGCGAAAAAATGGGACATTTTGCGGACCGTTGTTCTTCCCTACGCACAGGAAATCTCCTTGCCCCCAAAGTGCAGCAAGGGCAAGCCAGCAGAGGACCTCAAGTTAAGGGACCAGTCCCCAACCCGCCTCAGGCCGTCGGCCGTGGCCGGGTGAACCATGTCACTACCAAAGGAACGCAGGATGTACCAGAGCAAGTGTTGGGTACGCCTTCCGTTAACTCAACTCCTGCTACCGTTCTTTTCAATTTTTAGGAGCATCCCATCCCCTTTTTATATCCAACAAGATTGCACAGGATAGCCATATTACGGCATCAGCATTGCATTATTCCCAGTTTGACCACCCTTAACCACATAGGAGCTCAGATCAAGCTGGACGATGTTCTGTTCCATCTTAACCGTTTAAGTTTCTGAAAATGTTTGGAAGATCTAGAATTGCTCTTGTGCATGCCATATATACCTGTTCTGTGAATACTCTGGTGTAAATGTGTCTATACTCGGTACCCCAGAATGCTTTCGTGTTCACCTAGAATAGCAATACGGAGTCTGGCCAACTCCTCGTTGTTGGCACTATGTATAGTACGAGACTATTCTCAAGTCCCGACAATTCTAGATTTACTGTCATGGTTCGGCACAATATAGTTAGGCATTTCAGAGAAAAGGTGCATGCTACGTTAGCCATGCATAACGACCCCTCCCTTCCACCTCCCAATGGATCCCCTATCCATGGGTAATCCGATCATTAGTGGTCATCCCTATGGGTCACGTCCTCACCCGTTCCAAACCTGAACTGGAAACGCGAAGACCCCTAATTATGGTGCCCGATGGACTCTGTCACCTCCTAATCCTCACCACCCAGTTAATTGCAAGAATATCTACCTTCTTGTTTTTACTGAGAAAAATACAACAAAGATTCTAGAGAATCTAGCTTAACAGCCAAACCAAGAATGTTTCGCTCCATAATTCACCCTAGACCCCATACGAAGGATGGTATAGAGAAAGCGGAGGTAAGGAAGTCGAACGAACGACTTAATAAAAGAGAGAGGTAAACAGCAGAAGAAATGGATAGATGTGCAGTGGCAAGTTTCGAGGACCAAAGAGACACAGCCGCCCATTAAGGTTGCCATCTGCGTTATCCTAGCTACCCAAGGTCTTCAAAGATCTTAGTTGGAACCTGGAAAGCTTTTCAGATGCCCCCAATCCTGCTCCCGACCTTTCCCCCCAAGTAATCATAAACAGATACTTCGATTGCTTCGGAGTCACTACCCTCGCTACCTTCGTCAGCCTTGTTGGGACAGAGATAGCTGGTCATAATGGCCCCTCTCACTCAAACCCACGATCTTGAATTCTGAATTTGCAGGACTGGCAAGGTCCTTGCACCACTCTTACTCTCCTAGAATACGGTTATTATTGAAAATAATAACTTGATCTGGTTTTCTCTTTCCAGAACTGGTGTAGGAGTCAACTAGCGATCCCACGACTTGCCATCGACCACGCAAGGACTTAACCTTCCACGAAACATGTAAATTCCCGCTATCCATCTGTGAGCATCAGAGGCCAGTAGGCGTGTTGTAACCCCTCCTTAACCCCACGATGGAAGAACGACAGAAAGGTCTCCTGACCGAATGGAGCACAAAACCTGAAAGCGTACCATCTAGCTCTCCCAAATCTGAGGGAGCAACCACACCGAAGATGAAGCTAAGTGGGAAGCATGAAGATTGGCTCAGGACCGAGCCCCCAGCTTTGTTTGCCGAACGTTAGAGATCTCGGGTCGAGATCTTTTTAAGGGGGGTAGGTTTGTAATACCCAGATTCGATAATTAGGGTTTGCCTCGCCTTCATGCATACATGTCATCATCTTCATGCATAAACACACACACACACCTTATTTACACGGAGATAAAGTACGATGAAACTTTATAGAATATGTACATATCTCATCCCCGGTGGGAATTTATACAAACACCAATCAACTTATTCGAAGTACCAGATAGCAACTCTACCATTAGCATGTGGAGTGATCAGTGACCCCGTCGATGGATCACCATATACGAACCTTTCCTCTCTTCTTCCCGGACTCCTTATTCCGAGCCCTCTTACATCGTCATTTAAACTTAGGGTTAGAAAACAATGGGAGAAGGAGGACTAAATCGTACTATGTCGATTAGGTCAAGTCCCTGTGAAGGAAAAGTTGCAAAACAATCTTGTTTGGCCCCAATCATGCAAACCCTAGCCCCACCTAGATATTAGAAAGGCTCGAAGGACCCCAGGACCTAGTTACAACGCAACCTCCGAATTAGGTCAGGAAAGGGGGGTTTGAACTGGAACCTAGGGCAAACACACTCCAAACCACTCCAAACTTCTACAATAGGGCTCTTATAATGTTTTGAGCATCCCCTCCAAATTTCAGAATTTTTGAGTATGCCTAGGGCTTAGTTGCAGTATAAACTCAAATTGAGCCCCCAAATTAACTTTGAATGCAAACATAGGTCAAATCTTGCCCAAACTGGTTCAAACTCTTCCAGTAGCTCGCAAATAACATTTTAAATCCCTGTAGAAATTTCAACTTAATTGGAGTTAGTTTGGTACATAAAATGATAAAGGGAGTAGTGCTGCTATTAAAGAAAATAAAGAAAAGAAGAAAACCCTAAGACGCCTGGGCCAAAACCCCGTTCGGTCGGCCCACTCGCCCGGTCCGCTCGACCCCGCCGCCCAAAACCCGCTTTCCCAGGCCCGCCTTTACGCCTTATCCACGAGGAAGCGCCCCAAGGGCAGCACGCCTTCGCCCGCTCCCGCACCCGCCGCGTGGGGCCCGCCTGCCAGGCCGCCCCCGCCACGTCTCCCCCACCAGTACGCCGGCGAGGGCGGTGCCCCTGTTCTGACCGGCGCTGTCCGAGCCCGCGCCGCCCCATAAATACCCACCCCGACAGCCCCACCTCGCTCTCCCCCACTCCCGAACCCTAGATCTAGATCCCCTTTTTCCCCGGCTGCCCTAGCTCCTCGCCGCGGTGGTCTTCCTCGACTCCGGCCACACTCCGGCGAAGAATCCCCAACGCTCCGGTAGCCCGCTCCTCCCATCTTCTAGCTCCCGGGCTTCCCCATGCTCCCTCCTCACTTCTTCCTCTCTCCATTCCCTGCAGGTCCGAGCTAGAGCGCCTCCCCGTCGCAACTCCGGTCACCGCCGTCGTCTTCCTCGCCGCCAGCTCACCTCCGGCCTCCCCAGTCCCCCAGGGCCCCTCCATCAACCCCGGGGTGAGCTCCCCTTCCTTTTCCTCCCCTCAGCGCCGTGGGTTAAGCACCCTATTGTCCCCCGAGCCGTCTCCGGTGAGTTCTCCGGCGAGGCACCGCCGTCGAGCTCCTCTGTGGCTGCCGGACCGAAGAGAGAAGAGAGGGAGCGGGTGAGTGTGAGAGAGAGAAGGTGTAGACACGGGTAGAGCCGACGCGTGACAGCTCGGGACTGGCTGGCCAAGTCCAGTCAGCCTTGTCCCAGGCCCACATGTAGGTCGGATAGATTTAGTGTTAGGTTTTCTTGGGTGGGTTTGCTCGAGTACGTGTAGGAGTTAGGATTTGGCGCTGGGTAGGTTTCGGGTGGCTTAGCAATTAGGGTTAGGAATGTGTGGGTAGTTTTAGCCGGGTGCACTTAAGGATTAGGTTGTAGCTCGGGATAGCCTTCGGGTAGCCTTAGCATTTAGATTTTCGTACTGTTAGGGTTAGGGTTTCGATTAAAAATGCGACAAAACTTCAAACACACGTAACTTTCAAACCGTAATTCGGATTTCAGTAAATTTTATATATTTGGAAACCTCGTAAAAATCTCTATGATTTGGTCAGATCAAAAGTTCATTTTGAGCAAATACACCGTAGTTAATTTAGGGTTTAGTCTTAAGAATCCGCAGACTTTCGGACCATAACTCGGAATTTGACAATTTTTATATATCTGGAATCCTCTCGGGATTCCCTATGATTTGGTCGAAAGAAAACTTCAATTCGAGCACATGCACTGCAGGTTCCCCCTCCCCCCTAGTGTTTGAATCATAGTTCCTCATATTCTTCGACCATCCCATAAACCCTAATGCGACGACGATACCTTCGGTTCCATTGAGTTCAGTGGCATTAGGGTCGTGTCCCCGCATACTTTCGAGATATCAACCCTTACAATGGGATCGCCTACTAAGCACCACCACCTTTAACCCTAATTCGACACTACCCCAGTGGGCACGCATGCACGATAGCTTCCACGATGTAACCCTAACTCCAATACCGTATGAACCTTAACATGCACTTTTGGTAGGACCAGTACCTAGGTTCCTCATGTCTCACCCACTAAAACACCCGCTAGTTCCTATTATCTCATATCGGCACAAAACCCTAATTCAACAGATCGTAGCTCCGACTCAGGGAGTTACAAGTGCTTCGAACTCATGCTCCGCCTTACTTTCACAACACCAACCTATCCAACCTCGTCACCCTTTCCGCCACTAATGGCGTTAACCTAAATACTGGCTACACCGTAAAAATGACATACATGCATGGTAGGATAACAACAGGTCGATCAAACCTAACACCTGGATCTTATCAGTCGACCTAGAGTTATACACATTCGCACACCACCGTAGACACTTACATCTAGCATTGTCCATTCATCACGCATACATGCTGAGTCTTATGGTCTTCTTTTACCGTTTCTTTCCGGCACTTCGAATCGTTCGCAACAGGACTCGAAGAGAGAAACCACCAGGCTTACAGCTCCCCGCAAGATCAAGAACAACCCGAACAAGGCAAGCAGAGCTTGTTGCATCTTTACCTTCCGTACTCTTGTGTATGCCTATTCATATGTGCTATGTGTATGGACGTTTATCTGTGAATCGTCACAAAGTTGCGTACACTAGCATGTGTAGGATGTGTCTTACGTCGAGAACATCTTATGGCTCTTCAACTAAATTGTCAAGTGAGTTGGGAGAGCCGAGGGCGTGCACAATGGGTATGGTTGGTGTTAATTGCCGGGGGACGGCGACCCAGGAGTAAGTAGAGTTTTGTCGCCGCACCAACCCTATCTTTAGCGTGTCACCATCCCTTATCACATGGGAACGCTAGCGAGAACCAACACCGAGGATAGCTGGGGTAAGCCTCCATGCACTTTGGAGGCTCATGACCTCTAAACTGTTATGCACTCACTATGCCTGCAGTGGTTGAATTGTCGGTAGCGGTTCGAGAGATTAAAATGAACATGTGTGGATGCTGGATCAATTTGGATTTGACTTAGGGGCTGCCCTAATTGAATTGGATGATGTTTAATGGGTTGATTTGGATTGGACTCATGGGCTGCCCCAATGGATTTGGATTTGCTGATTTGCCCTCGTGGTGAACTGGTTGTGATATGTTTGTATCCTGAGTTAGATTGTTACTTAGCTTGTCTTTACTTCACCTTGTCAATGTTATGTCCTTAATTTGTATGTTGTTACTCTGAGAAGCATTCGTGTTTAATTACTGTTGTACTAGCATGGGTAGGCCATTTAATCAAGCACGAATAAGTCTTGCGAGTATGTTTGTACTCACCTAGGTTATTCCTAGAGCTTGCAGGTGAGCCGGTGGTCGAAGACTAGTTTGATGAGGCCTGAAATTGTTGTTTCCTCGGTTAGTTAGTCGATTCATGGAATAGGTTGTAGCTTTTGGTCAGCGGTCACTATGCCGCTGTGGGACTCATTTACCTTGTTTCCGCTGTCGTTTAAACTCTCCGTACTCGGATATGTTTTCGGTTATGGCCGAATGATGTAATGTGTTGTCCCATCGTGGATAGTTACTATTAATATCGTATTTGTAGAGCTTTGTTGTGATATCCAAGTTGTTATTCGGGCTGCCCATATGCAATGCGTGTATGATATGAAGCGTATGGGTATGCCGTGAAGGGTTACGGCTGTACCTCTTGTTACTAGGCCGAGCAGGAATCGGTTGAGTGACCCGCTGGCTAAGATGCTGTGCCGGCCAGGCAGGGTGTGGGCGTTCTACCGGGCTTTCGAGCGACCCACTAGCCTTTGAGCTAGGTTAGGGTGTGGGTAGAACCGCCGGGCTCCTCCGACCTTGTTCTGCCTGGTAGTAATTGGGAATGACTCTAAACCTTCACCGGATCATGGAATCGTATGTGGTTCTGGGAAGATTGGTCGCTTCCGGCCGGCTCGCACGTGGCGGGTATCAGATCATTCTGCCTTGGTGCGTACGGCGCAGGTACTGTGCCACCGGGCTGACGGGTCCTTCGGTCCTTGGCAACTTCGCGTTCCCCTAATCATATGCAATTCCGGGTCCGTGACAGTTAGGGTTTATCGACGAACGGCGATAAAAGGAACTACAACTCATATCGTAAAATGACCTACTGTGCATGTGCCAATATTAGGAATCTAATTGGACCAAGTTGTAGGAAATCTCGCAAGGTCTCTGGATATATAAAATTTGTCGGAATCGGAACTACGGATGGAAAGTTACGCTCGTTGGAAATTCATCATCCGAGAAGCGAGGAAATAGTTTAAACTCAACTTGGCTCGGATCTACATTCCAACTTTTGAATTTTTGTTTCAGCCAAGTTGTAGAGAATTTCATAAGCTTTCCAACGATATAAGATTTGTAATTTTTGGACCTACGGTTTAAACGTTATCGCAGTTTGAATTTTTGTGGATTTTTAACCAAACCCTAACCCTAATCTGCGAGGACCTAAATTCTTAGGCGTACCCGAGAAGCTATCCTAATTGCTATATGCACCCGACCGAGGTTCACCCCAAACTTCAGCCCCTAACCTCACCCCACTGACATGCGGGACCCGCATGAGCACCCGTGGCCTCCTCACTCTCACTCACTCCCTCTCTTTTCTCTCTCTCTCTGCGCTAGCGTGGCACGGCTCGGATGGCGGTGCTCACTCGCCGGAGGATGTCCGGAGAGGGCGCGGGGAGCTACAGAGCTCGGGAAGGCCGAGGAAGGGTGGCGGGAGCACCGGGTGCTCACCTCGGTGACAATGCACAGCTCGGGAAGGGCGGATGGAGTTGGGGTTGAGCTGGCGATGACGACCGGCGGCGAGGGAGTTCGGCGGCCGACGGAGGGGCTGCTCGGGCGTGGATCTGAGAAGGGAAGGAAATGGGGAGGTTAGGGAGGATGAAAGGGTGCTCGGGAAGGGAGAGAGGAAGCTGGGGGCTCACCGGAGCGGCGGATGGAGCTCGTTGGAGTTGCTGCCGGGCTTGGGGAAGAAGGGAGAGGCAACGGCTCTCGGGGCTCAGCTCTGCAAAGTAGGGGAGAGGGGGAGGTGAGCGAGGACGCAAGCGGGCTCGAGAGCTCGGAGAGGGAGGTCGAGGCTCACCGGTTGGCCGGCAATTGCTCACCGGAGCAATGCCGAGCTCGGGGAAGAAGCAGCGGAGAGGGGCGCTCGGGCACCGGAGGGGGGGAAGCTAGGGTTAGCGCAAAAAGGGGGAGGCTGTCTGGACTGCGCCTTAACTAGTGATGCGGACATCGCCATGGACAACACTCTCTCAAGCTATTCAAATCCAAACGACACATGTGTTGGATCATATGTTGCCAAGACATGGCATGAAAAGGTGAATCTTCTCCTTTACATGTGTCCATCTAATCCTACTAAGAATGGCATGCTACTTTATCTTCCTATGTTTTGCATTCTTAGGTCTGGAGATCGTGATGTGAGGGCAAGGGAGGAAGCTATCGCTGCAAAGGAGCAAAGGAACAACGGGACTGAAGAAGAAGAGACTCCAAGCAGCATGTCCGGACATTCCGGACAAGGGAGCCCGGACACTCCGGACGTACCAATCCCGGAGGCACCGGGAACCCACAGCACACCCGGACACTCCGGGAAAACCCGGAGTCTCCGGATGTCCTCCACCAGGGATGTGCTCCTCTCGGGATGGTATCTGGACATTCCGGCCCCAAGCCCGGATACTCTGGAAGGGTGGCCGAGAACGTCTTCCTCCAACTCCACGGCCGGACACTCCGGACCCCAGCCCCAGAGACTCCGGATGAACACTGCCTGGAGTGCCAACTCCAATCCTCCGGACGTCCACTGATCAAGACGTCCGGACATTCCGGGAAACTTACCCCAGAATGTCCGGGCCCTACGGCCGGACATTCCGGACAAGGTACCCCGGAATGTCTGGGCGTATCGTCTGCGCACAGTAACGGGCCGAGGCCCATGTAATTAGTTGGCTTAGCCTTCTAGTGTTACGGGGTTAGACCTATAAATACCCATACCCAAACCCTAATCAAGATTAGACTTGATATTAAGAACTTAAGAGAGCTTTGCTCCTCATCTAGGGTTAATCCCTCTAGATTAGGAGTTCCACCCTAGGCCTTTCTTTCCTTTGGATTGAACGGATCGGCGCGTGCCTCCGAGTGGTAAACATGGCATTCAATTGAGAGTAAGGTTGACTTGGTTTCCTAGTTTCCCAAAGGCTTTCTCGTTTGGGGATTGTTGTTGGGGTGGGATTTCCTCGTAGGCTTTGCTAGTTATCCTTGTCCAAATCGTGAAGATCGGGAGCCCTCCGTATCAATTGGTATTAGAGCTCAAGGTTTCCACAGTTTGGATTTGTATCCCTTCTTCTTCTACCCCCAATTTCTAGCATTCTTTTGGTTTTTCTTGCCTATTTCGAAAATCCCACAAAAAGAGCCCTATTTGAGATCTAGATGCAATTCGGAGTTTTGGGTGAGCTTTGGTTGGTTTTGATCCACTAGATCGTTGCTATACTTGTTGATCTAACCTCCTATTGCGTTGCCTTGGCCTATTTTTCCAATCTCCTCTCCGATTTGTGGTTTTTCGAGCCGCCCCTGTTCAGATCTGGAACCTCCCAGCACACCCGGAGTATCTGGACCTGCCCCGGAGTCTCCGGCCTATCACATCGGAAGGTTTCAAGCTCTCGGGACGTACCCCGGAGTATCCAGACATTATACCCCGGAATCTCCGGCCCTCCCCGGAGTATCCGGGCACTTTACCCCGGAATCTCCGAGCATGCAAATCAGGCTGCGCACCAAGCATTGTTTCGGCCATATCTTTCACATCCGAACTCTGTTTTCGGTGATCTTGGACTCGTCGAAAAGCTAGCGACGAGCTCTAGGTCATCATCATCAACACCAACCTCCGCAAGCAAGGTAAAATCTCCAAAAAGACCCTTCTTCCTTGCATTTCTTTGTGAGCCATTCTACCTTTCGCGAATACTTTGAACCTATAAAGACTAGCTCATCGGTGATTGCTTGGGCTTTGCGCACTTGATACTACCTAAAGTACCCCGAGCAAAATTGTAAGCACTAGTTGTTCTTGTAGGTCTTGGCCCAAAGAAAAGGAAGGAAAAGGTCAAAAAAAAAGAAGAAGATCAAAAGAAAAAGACAAAAAAAAGAGAAGAAAGAAAGTGCCTATCTTTTGCAGGAAAGCGCAAAAACGCGAAAGGCTCCGAGTAGGCAAGTGGTACAAGTGTGCAAATCCGTAGCCCAACAAACTTTGCAATCGAGCTAGCGTCTTTCTTCGCATTTGTGCAACACGAGCTTATAGTCTTCGCTAGGAACATCTTGTACTAGCTCACTTTCTTGGTTGCACAAATCCCATTATCATTGTGTGTGAGTTGTTTGAGCTTCTCTTATATCCGTTGGGATCAACTCTTATTGCATTGTTTCTATTGTGGATTATTACTAGCCATTGCAAAGTCTCATTGTTCCATTTTTGCTTAGCATCTTGTGCTAATCCTTTCCGAGCTCCACTAAAAGCTTTGTTGAGTTAGTGCCTTGGAACTTGGAACTCCTTCAACCTACTCTTGAGGAACACCTTTACCTTCCGCGGGCCTCCGATCCTTCAATCCAAGGAGGCAAGTGCTTCGGTGGTAAGTGAGGTGAGCAAAAAGTATAGGGTTCCAACTTCCACCTACACCACATACATATCCTTTGTGCTTGCATCTTAACCATGTTTAGGTTTGACCCCGAAATGGATGCCAAGAAGGAGAGACAAGGACAAAGGGCAACACGATACACTACAACATCACTTCGAGCCTCATGGGCTTCAACGAATGAGGCAACTCATCCTCGTTCATCTCCGTCAAGGGACTTCGCCGACAAGAACCTCGACGTCCGAAGCCCCAAAGGCGCGAAGAGAAGCAATCATCGACAGACGGAGGAGGATGAAGGAAGCCATACAAGCACCTACAGCCAAGAAGCCCCTCGACGACACGGTTGCCATAATGGTGAAACGGACAAGCTCGACAAGCCAAAGATCACCATGCCCAAGTCCCTCAAGACCAAGCCCCCCGGCGTCCAAGAGTCCGAAGACTACATAGAAATTCCATTCTGTGGGACTCAAGACCCGGAGGAGTACCTTGAATGGGAATGGCAAATGGAGAAATTCCTTAAGCTTCAACGAGTACCCACAAGTCAAGAAGTCAAGCGAGCAACAATGGACTTCAATGACTACGCTTCAAGATGGTGGCGTCTACTTCCCATGAAGGAACTCATCATCGATTGGACAAGCTTGAAGACGCTCATGCGAGATGAGTTCGTGCCACCCAAGTGCTCAAGGGAGCTACTTCGCCAAGTGGAGTGCCTCAAGCAAGAGGACAAGCCGGTCCAAGTATACTTCAATGAGATGAAGCGTGCAATGCGACGGGCCGGTGGTTTTAGTACAAGAACGGAGATGAAGTACCTTGAGGATGGATTAAACTTCGACATCATCTCCGCACTCCCTCTTAGGAACTTCCAGAGCTTGCGAGATCTCTTGGATGGTGCTCTCGAGGCGGAGAAACGAATCAAGGTGATCAAGGCCCAAGAAGAGGAATGGCTAGAGGAGAAGCTTATCAAGGAGATCAGGGCTCCACCTTTGGAGGCGAGTATGGAGTTGGTCGAGCATGAGAATTTCCCTTCGACCACGGTGGCGAATGGCGCTATCCAAGATGGTGCTTGTACTCTTGGAGGCGAGGCAAATGAGCACATGATCGAGCATGGAATTTTCCCTTCGATCAAGGAGACACATGGAGATGAGTGCACCAAGAATACCTCCACCATATCAGCTTGTGTTGGAAGCGGGATGCACACAATCCAATGTGAGGTTGAGAGCCACACAACCAATTTGAGAGAGAGTGGTAAAACGAGAGAGTTGTGCGACTCCACCAAATGTGAGATTGAGTGCATCGAGGTTGTGAGCGAGAGAGAGAAACCACAAGAGTTGAGAGAGGTAGTTGATAGGTCAAGTGAGGTCATTTCAAAGACTAACTACTTACCTTCTCCTTTTAGTGTTGTTTCTCACTTGGTGCAGGATCTGGAGGTACAAGCGATGCCCGTTCTCCCCAAGATGGTCCCACCATTGGAGGCGAAAGAGTTCATTCCAATGGAAGACGAAGAACTTGCCACCCCGAGGATATGCCAAGAAGAGGAAGGAGGCTTAAAGGAGGCAATGCCAACATCAACACCTACTTCAACTGAGGAGGACATCAAAGGTAACAATATAGGTGTTGTGATGGTCCCACAGAAACATGTGCAAAGATTTGATTGCTTGCATGATGTGCATGAACCTATTGCGTCTTCTCATGCTAACTTGATTCTTCCATTGACGAATTGCTTGCAAATCATGTTGATCATGTGGAATTAGTTAGACATAATGAAGTGCTCAGTAGAATACCTTTTGATCAATCTATATGTCATGTCATGCTTGATAATCCCATTACTTTGTCTAGTGCTATGGATAAGATTTCTGAAATCACATCTTTGAAGTCTTTTAATAGCACCTATGCCTATCAATATAAGTTTAATTTGATTGGTGAATATGGCATAAATGACAAGTTCCTAGTATGTGGCATGAATATCTCTTGCAAAGAAACTGCCATTTTGAAATTGCATATTTTAGGCATTCCATCTTGTAAGCCATGCTATGCACATTCTAGCATGCAAAAAGATCATATTGCCCCTTGCGTTGTAAGAAAAATGATGACCACTTGTTCTTTCCAGAAGATTCCTTGCAACTATGCTACTGTGTTAGAAGAGCCACCTAATGAACTTTATCAAATTACTCGTTTTGTTGCAACAAATGTGTTGAACACTTGCTCTTTCCAAAGATTTGATTGCAACAAAGATATTAAGCTTGAAAATGGGAAGGTCCCTAAAACTTTTTCGTGCCTACTAGGAGAATATGATCCAAAACATGCTCATCTAAATTTATTGTGCAACATGGATAACATGATTAGAGGTGACATGGAAATCAAGCTTGATGCATCATATTCAACATGCCCTTTTAATTTCAATAGTGTGGTGCACAACAAAGGTCAAGTCCACATGAAATGTTTGTGCAACCCTTACCATGTATGGGAGCATGATGAGGAAAATATAACGAACACACATACCACTAGAGATGTCATGAGCAACAAGATGCATTCTGCATACATCATTGCTTCTTTTAGTGTTGAACGAAACAAGAGACATGTTATGATGGATGACATGTACATATACCATGCATACACGTTATACTTGCTATACATGTTTTGCGCTAATGGTGATACGCAAAAGAAGGGACACTTCGTGGTGGATGACGTGTTTATCTACCATGCATACACGATATTTGCTTTGTCTAGTGATGGTGCAGGAAACAATGTCTACATCTCCAACTCTGAACAACATGAGCTAACCAAAAGAGCTCAAGAGAGCTACTTAAGCATAAGCTATCGTGACTTGTTCAAGCCCAATACCCCAGGACGACAAGAGATAACAAGGAGAGCACGAAGGAATCTCACCAAGGTGAATTCTTTCCCTTGTGATAACCCTCTCATAAGCTTTAAGGATGGTCTACTCTTTGAGTGTTGTTTCTTCTTCATTGTCAGCTTGATCTACATCATGGAAGGAGAAGTAACTCCATGGAGAACCAACTACAAGGGAGGCGTCGATGTGAGGTATCAAAGGGAAGAAGCTTGGACATCATCCCGCTTGAGCATTGAAGGAGCGGAGTCGAGGTCGACTCCTTTTCAAGAAGGGGGGAATGATGCGGACATCGCCATGGACAACACTCTCTCAAGCTATTCAAATCCAAACGACACATGTGTTGGATCATATGTTGCCAAGACATGGCATGAAAAGGTGAATCTTCTCCTTTACATGTGTCCATCTAATCCTACTAAGAATGGCATGCTACTTTATCTTCCTATGTTTTGCATTCTTAGGTCTGGAGATCGTGATGTGAGGGCAAGGGAGGAAGCTGTCGCTGCAAAGGAGCAAAGGAACAACGGGACTGAAGAAGAAGAGACTCCAAGCAGCATGTCCGGACATTCCGGACAAGGGAGCCCGGACACTCCGGACGTACCAATCCCGGAGGCACCGGGAACCCACAGCACACTCGGACACTCCGGGAAAACCCGGAGTCTCCGGATGTCCTCCACCAGGGATGTGCTCCTCTCGGGATGGTATCCGGACATTCCGGCCCCAAGCCCGGATACTCCGGAAGGGTGGCCGAGAACGTCTTCCTCCAACTCCACGACCGGACACTCCGGACCCCAGCCCCAGAGACTCCGGATGAACACTGCCCGGAGTGCCAACTCCAATCCTCCGGACGTCCACTAATCAAGACGTCCGGACATTCTGGGAAACTTACCCCGGAATGTCCGGGCCCTACGGCCGGACATTCCGGACAAGGTACCCCGGAATGTCCGGGCGTACTGTCTGCGCACAGTAACGGGCCGAGGCCCATGTAATTAGTCCTCATCTAGGGTTAATCCCTCTAGATTAGGAGTTCCACCCTAGGCCTTTCTTTCCTTTGGATTAAACGGATCGGCGCGTGCCTCCGAGTGGTAAACGTGGCATTCAATTGAGAGTAAGGTTGACTTGGTTTCCTAGTTTCCCAAAGGCTTTCTCGTTTGGGGATTGTTGTTGGGGTGGGATTTCCTCATAGGCTTTGCTAGTTATCCTTGTCCAAATCGTGAAGATCGGGAGCCCTCCGTATCAATTGGTATCAGAGCTCAAGGTTTCCACGGTTTGGATTTGTATCCCTTCTTCTTCTACCCCCAATTTCTAGCCTTCTTTTGGTTTTTCTTGCCTATTTCGAAAATCCCACAAAAAGAGCCCTATTTGAGATCTAGATGCAATTCGGAGTTTTGGGTGAGGTTTGGTTGGTTTTGATCCACTAGATCGTTGCTATACTTGTTGATCTAACCTCCTATTGCGTTGCCTTGGCCTATTTTTCCAATCTCCTCTCCGATTTATGGTTTTTCGAGCCGCCCCTGTTCAGATCTGGAACCTCCCAGCACACCCGGAGTATCTGGACCTGCCCCGGAGTCTCCGACCTATCACATCAGAAGGTTTCAAGCTCTCGGGACGTACCCCGGAGTATCCGGACATTATACCCCGGAATCTCCGGCCCTCCCCGGAGTATCCGGGCACTTTACCCCGGAATCTCCGGGCATGCAAATCAGGCTGCGCACCAAGCATTGTTTCGGCCATATCTTTCTTTTTATATGGCAACAGAGCTAATATTGGCGTCATTTTATGTGCAATTTGAGCTCCAAAAATTTTGAAATTTTTACAGAACGTTCACATTGATTTATAGGACCTACTGTAGAAGTTTTAATTGATTTGGAGCTTGTTTGAACTGGTGTCTAGTTCAACTCCAAGTTTTGACCTAATTCGGCGTTTGAACTTCGACTAGGTTTTAGGTTACTCCAAAAATTCTAAAAATGCAGAAGTGGCTAGAGTATTCAAATTCATAGCTATTTCCAGAGTTTGGCAACTTTTTATCCACATTAGCTTGCCCATTCACTTAACCCTAGTTTTGCCACTTTAGGGTTTGAAGCCAGAGATACTAGTCAAGCACCTAGGGAATACTAACTTTACCCACCTGCTATTGCTAACATTGCGATTGGATACTTCAAATAAGTTGATTGGTGTTTGTAAAGATTTATCCACTGAGGATGAGATATGTACATATTCTATAAAGTAAAGTTGATATACAACTAAGTTTAGGCAAGGTGTGTGGGGGATGATGACATGTATGCATGTATGCAGGCAAACACTTAGTTTCGTTAAAATTGGGTATTACACACGGGCAGCTGCAAGCTCCGGTGCCTCAGTGGAGTTGATTTAGGCTGTTCTCGTCCCCATCCTCCCCCTCCTCCCTCCCTCCTGCTTCTAGATTTAAACCCTAGATCTAGATCTCTCTCAATCCTCTCCCTCGTCCTCTCCACCCCTTTTTCCCTCTCTTTCCCCCTCCCCTCCTCCCTCCCTCCTTCTCCTAGATATACAATCTAGATCTAGATCTCTTTTAACCCTCCCTCCTCTCTCCACCCATTTTCTCCTCTCTTTCCTCCTCCCCTCCTCTCTCTCCTTACCCTATTCGGAAGGCTCTCGAGTCCGCTCCTTGACGGCGCTAGCGAGCTCTCTTTGGTACGATGTAATACATGAAAGAAGATAATTAATTTTGTGATTATTTTGTTAATTTGGACTATAATCAATCAGTTTGTTGTTGTAAGGATCGATGGATCGAAGTTGGATGTACAGCGAAAGGGCAACACGGAGTTTCGTCGATACTTTGAATGAGTTTCTAGATGTGGCCGAGGAAGATAGGGAGAAAAAGGGTGCGAACAAGATGTGTTGTCCATGTTGTGTATGCACGAACACGATTATGTTCGGGGAGAGAGGCATGTTGCAGCTACACTTGTTGACTCGAGGTTTTATGGAAGGTTATACACGTTGGACAAGTCACGGTGAGGAGGCGGAAATTTTAGCTACTCCTGAATGTTTAGAAGAAGAGGACATACATGAAGACGCAGAAGAAGATGAAGACCATATTTCTGAATCTAGGGAGGACTTGACGGGAGAGACGGGGAATGTAGGGAACAATTTGGCTGAAGTGTTGAGGGACAGTCACATGGCGGACCAGGTGGTCGAAGACCCCGAGGATGAAAGAGAGGTTGCAAAGTTTGTGAAATTGATGGAAGACTCGACAAAACCACTGTATCACAGTTGCAATCCTAAACACATGCGTCTATCAGTCACGCTAGAACTTCTAAGGATCACGGCAGCCCACAACTGTCCAGACGCAAGCTTCGATGAGACACTAGCTTACCTTGCGACGGTTTTTCCAAAGGAGAACGTGTTGCCTACGAGCACCGAGGAAGCCAAGAAGGTGGTCTGCCCCCTTGGATTGGATATAGAGAGACTCCATGCTTGTTGGAATGACTGCATTATTTATCGCCAAGAGTATAAAGAGCTGCACAAATGTCTGGTGTGCAACACATCTCGATATAAGTGGGGCAGAAACCAAGACGATGATGAGGAAGAAGTGACGAGTGGTGCCCCTGCAAAGGTTGTATGGTACCTTCCAGTCCTCCCCTGTTTGAAGCGTTTATTTGGTAACAAGAAGGAGACAAAGCTGATGCGTTGGCACGAAGAGGGACAAAGAAAGGACGGGGTGTTGAGACACCCAGCTGATGCTTGTCAGTGGAGGGTAATCGATGCCAAATACCCAGTTTTCGGTAGTAATCCAAGGAATATCAGGTTTGGTATGAGTACGGACGGAATAAATCCATTCGGCAACATGAGCAGCAGACACAACACATGGCTCATTGTTCTTTGGATCTATAACCTCCCTCCATGGTTGTGCATGAAGCGAAAGTACATGCACCTATCTATTTTCATTCAAGGGCCAAAACAACCTAGAATGGAACTTAACGTGTATCAACAACTACTGGAGGATGAACCAGCTATGCTATGGAAAGAAGGGGCTTAGGTCTGGGACGCGGATAAAGAAGAGTTCTTCACTCTGAATGGCCTGTTGTTCACAATGGTGCAAGATTATCCCGCGTACGAGAACAACGCGTGTCAGTGCACCAAAGGATTCGAAGCATGTGTTAAGTGCATGGAAGAAACCACAAGTGTTTTCGTAGAGGGCTCTAGAAAAATCGTGTTCATGGGCCACCGAAGGTGGCTGACCATGAATGACCCATGGAGAGAGGACACGGAAAGGTTCGACGGAACAAAAGAAATCCTTCCAAAGCCTCGCGAGAAGACCAGACAAGAAATCTATGATCTCTTGAATGAAATGGACGAAGTTGAGCCAGGAAAAGGAAAGAAACAACCGCCGGTAAAGGGCGTCTGGAAAAGGAAATCTATTTTCTGGAAATTGCCTTACTGGCCTCACCTAGACACACGTCACAGCATTGATGTAATGCATGTTGAAAAAATGTCTGCGATAGCTTGCTTGGTCTCTTGCTCAACATTCCGGCAAAAGATGGACCGAAGGCACGAGAAGACATGCAACACATGAATATAGGACATGAGCTGTGGGCAACCAGAGAAACGACCAAGACGGGGAAGAATGGTATCAGAGTCAAGACCAGCTGTCCTGCTTCTTGCTACACTCTGAGTAGAGATGAGCTCCATAGCCTCTGCGAATGCCTCTATGGTGTCAAAGTTTCTTCGGGTTACTCCGCAAACATCCGAAAACTTGTTGACATGAAGACTCATCGACTGATTGGCATGAAATCTCATGACTGCCACATAATGATCACACAGATACTACCTATTGCAATTAGAGGTATCATGGAGCCAGGTGTCCGCAAGACGATCACGGATCTTTGTAACTTCTTCAACACTATCTGTCAGAAGTCAATCACGGTGCAACGCTGCCTAAAACTGAAGGCCGAGATCACTGTCATACTATGCGAACTTGAGATGTATTTCCCTCCAGCATTCTTCGATGTCATGGTACATCTTATGATCCATATCGTCCCGGAGATACTGGACCTTGGTCCTGTGTTTTTGCACAACATGTACCCGTTTGAAAGGTACAATGGGGTTATCAAGCGCTACGTTCGTAACAGAGCGCATCCGGCAGGTAGCATCATCCAAGGCTATGCTACCGAAGAGGGCGTCGAGTTCTGCACGGATTACATGCGTGATCAAAAACCTATAGGTGTTCTAGTTTCGTGGCACACAGGCAGGCTCGACAGTAAAGGTGCGATCAGGCATAAAAATTTACATATGTATCGATCGGAAAGATCAGATGACTACAACAGAGCACATTTCGTGGTGTTACAACACTTGGCTGTGGTACGGCCTTATATTCAAATCCACATGAAATAGTTGCGCGAAGTGAATCCAAAAAAGGGCACAGTTGCGCTCACAAAAGAGCATAACACAAAGTTCTCCGGGTGGCTAAAGAACTACTGGTATAAAAGGGAGCCGTCAAATGGAGAAGAAGAAACCATCCGAATGTTTTCACAAGAACCCGATAGCAAAGTCATGACGTGGCAATCGTATGATATCAAAGAACTGTGGTGTAACGCAGGAGTCTAGAACTAGTCATCAGGGCAAGAAGTCTAGGTACTACGGCATGATCGAAGAGATCTGGGAACTTGACTACACCGTGACCAAGATCCCCATGTTTCGTGTCAGATGGACAAAAGATATCAGAATCGAAGATACGAACACCAGTACCATGGTTATACCTCCACCAATTCCTATGGAGTCACGACAAGTCAAATCAATTAGTCCCAAAGATGAGCCATGGGTATTAGCCAAACAACTCGCCCAAGTCTTCTACATAATAGACCCAAAGAATAGGAAGCGCGTTGTCATGAGGAAAGGGAAAAGTAGTAGTGTTGGAGTCGATGTTGTAGTTGACAAAGAGGACTATGACCAATTTGACAACCCGGACACAGAAGAAGAAGATGTGGATGATCGAACGAGCAAAAGGCGCAAAGGTACTCAGGATGCGTGTCCCTACATAAGACGCTGTCACGCCGAAGGACTGACATATACCAGCAAGAAGATCAAAACTACTATTGAGAAGCGTGTCGAAGACGACGAAACCTAACTTTTCGATCAATTCAGAACTAACCTCAATGTGTAATAATATCATTTTGATGAATTGAATGGTTATGTTCGGGACTATGTAAAACAAGGGATGTACAACACCAGAAGTACAATAATTTAGTAGTATAGGAAAGGTACAATAATTTAATAGCGCAGGAAATCATCTCTGTTAACACAATGACAACATAGCAATGGATATTACAAAAGAATTATCACTACCATAGGCCGGGGATGAATGATAAGCTCCTAAATCTAGACATCAAATTAAATAGCTCCTAAATCTATCTTCTTTTTTAGTATAGATGTGAAACTAGCTCAATTATTTAGTTTGCTTTTGGTGGAAATACAAACTATCCGGAACAGCCATCCGGACCATCCGGAACAGCCATCCGGAATAGCCCTCAAACCCTAAAGCATCTCCACTGACAGGCAATGAAAAAGGGACCGTCAGTGGAACTCTAATTTCACTGACGGGCACCTTTGTCATCGCCCGTTAGTGGAAGTACATTAGCATCAGTGGAAGCATACTTCCACTGACGGGCACAAGCCTTCAAGAATGATATACTATTTTGATTCCCAAAGAAGTGCCAAGCGGGACTATTCAGGAATTAAGGAAGTTCTGGAAGCCGCCTTTTGGGAATACAACTTGCGAGGGGGAGGAGCAGAATGTAAGAGCAAAAAGCTGATCCACAAATTCAACTTCCCTTGCAGGCAACAGCCGGAAGGTAGCGTGACATGTGGGTACTACATCTGCGCTCACATAGAAGCGTTCGTCATATCCCATAACCCGCAATGGAGCCAGGATCAATTCGATAATTTCATACACGATCTGGCCAGCGATAAGTACGACTGGAGAAAGGACTTTGCCCACATCCAGAAGACCTTTGCGTACATTATCAACAACAAAGTCATTCGGCCAAGCGGTGATTTCTACGTGGGAGTCCAATTACCCGCTTACAGCCGCCCTGCAAGTACTAGCCAAGCATCATAGACCTAGAGTAGGGCTAGTGAAAATAAACATTGTTAAATTCATTTGTTTGTCATTTTAATTCGTTGTAAACTAGCTTGTATGTACTTAATATTTGTGATATTAATTGCTATATATGCTTAATATTTGTGAGACTAAATGCTATATATGCTTAATATTTCTGATATTAATTGCTACATATGCTTCATATTGTCTATTCAGATATGTGTAAAAAAATGTATGATAATACTTCCACTGACGGGCACAGGCCATGCATCCGTCAGAGGAAACAGTTACCCCTGACGGGTGGAAGTGCCACGCCCATCAGTGAAAGTCCTCTCAGGATGCCACCCGGGCAGCGCTGGAAGGCTTTTCACTGACAGGCCGGAGCCACCCGTCAGTGAAAATCTATCTCTACTGACGGGCTCTCCACCCATCAATGAAAGTAGCACTTCCACTGACAGGAGCTTACTGACGGGCTCGGGACCCGTCAGCGATTGCCTTTTTTGCCCGTCAGTGCTATTGTTTCCTGAGGTAGTGAGACCTAAGGCTTGGCTGACCAAACTCTCCGACTAGTCGCAACGTTCCCCGACTTGGACTGGGGAGAGAAGCTAAAAGTACAAAGTGAAAATGTTATCGCAACCTATACACACCTAACCTTCAATAAGATTCATCACACAATCATTTCATCGCAACCTATACACACCTAACCTTCAATAAGATTCATCACACAATCATTTCATACCAGTATTTTTAACTAAAAGACTTGATGATAAAGTGCTGATGACAATTGTTCAGGCAGGAGGGGCATTATCACCTAGAACATGAAGCCTCTTAACAAAAATCTGGGTGGACTTCGACATCGCTGGCACCAGCTGGTCAGTCTCCGCATTATCCTTCCCCGGAAGGTCGTCACGAAGGACTCCGACGTTGAATGCAAGGTCGCGGGCCTTGACAAGGGCTAGCTCCATGGCCACCGCATCCTCGACCCCCTGGCGAAGCTCTGAGAAAGGATGGTGTCCATTGTCAGCTTGAGGTCGCCAACGGCCTGAGTCAACTCTGCCAGATGATTGGCAACACCCTCGGTAGGCTGGTGTCACACCCTGATTTTCCAAAACATGAAAATTAGGGCAAACAAAAACTTTTTCGCTAATAATGTGAGTTAAAATACACCAGGTTAAAACTTTTATTCAAAGCATGCTTCTGCTAAACTCTAAAGGGAGACAAGCCAAAATCTTCCACCTCTGTTCCTATTCCCTTAATCCTTGCTTTGTCGAAGCTCTGTCCAGCAAGGTATACAAACATTGCTTTACACCTTGTCTCCCTACGTGGCCACTCGACCTTGCATTCCCGCCACGAACACACCTTCGGCATCTCTTCCCCTTTTGCCTAGCCGGTGCAACCTAGACTAACACCTGCCGCTAAGTGCCCACATGGTACTTTCGCGAAATTGAAATATATATATGTCATGAACCTCTTCCGAATGACGTGATCTTCTGCCATCTCCTTCGCCATGCCCTATCATGAGTGTGTGCACATATATACCACTTTTATATATACGCATATTCGCAAAACCCTAACCCCTTCTACCCAAACTACGGATCAAAACCCTAACTCATCATCCGACTCTGCTACAATCATATGCATATATGTGAGTATACCGGCAATACTCCCCAAACCCTAGCCCACTATGACTTCCTATCATTATCCTAACCCTGTTGCCACCCTATATACGCTTAATTTTCAAGTGTATGTGGATATATACATTTAAAATTCTAACTCACTTCTTTCGAACTAAGGAGAGGTCCAAAGCCCTAGCTCCGTTGTCCTCCCTCGGCACTCTGTTCTTGTCTGGCCTATTTGACCATGGTATATTTTTCCAGACCAAAGTACTTTGGGAAAATATTCACTTACAATTGAGATATGAGCTTTCACCTAGTCTTGGCTACTTTAAAGCTTTCCAAAAATTTGTCTCCACTCCAAAGTTTGATTTATTAAATTGGAGATAAAACTAATCTACGAAATTCGTCATCACATGTCATCTCTCAAATATGAGTAAATCGTAGCAAAATAACTTTACACTTGGGAATTAGTCTCTTTTGCATCTTATTAGTTGTAATAGTAGGCCTCTTAATGCAAATCTTTTTCATGTGATAGAACCAACCAGTCACATAGGTGTGTGCTCGTAAGCATGTATATGGCATTGACTCATCACACCTGCCATGCCTTCGTCCCACGCGACCATCTCTCCAACTCATTATGAAATACATGCACACATAGGTGCACTATCTACTTAGGTGCTCATGCATAGGTATATATTAAAATCTTAGTACTCCTTGTGAATCCACTCCTTAGCAAGCTTCTTCACGTGTGCAGCTGAAACCAGCATGGGGAGAAATTAAGTCTGGCAGCACACACTGTCAATCCTCCTGTGCTAATCTAACACCTACACTGCTTCCTCACCAACACACAAAATCGGTGCCTACCTTCTACTGTTCTGCTACAGCACCTTCACTAGTTTCTTCCCGTGTGAAGTCCTTTTCTATCCCTGTCTTTCTCTGTTGTTTTATTCCCATTCCTGCTACAGCATTAGCCAACACTCCTTTGCTCCTTCACGGCAGTCTCAAGCACCAGCTAGACATCTCACCTACTCCAAACCAAGCTAGTCTGCTTCACAAAGTTCAGCATAACATCCTCTCCCTTCTCCACATTATTTTCCTCTCCCTGTTGCTGCCCATTCTTCTTTTCTATTGCAAGCACACAGGATGTAGCAACCGACCTCAATTGTCTTCTCCTACATGTGGGCCCCGGTCCTACCTACCAGTACTTCCTTCCCTAAGCCCCTTCTTCTTCTTCCTCATACACCCCCTCTTAATTCTTCAGTGCAGTGGCTGTCTCCCAATGTCTAGCACCCCGTCGCCCCCACCCCTTCAACAGGGAGCCACGCCTAACCCTTGCACTGCAGCAGCACAACACCAGCTCAGGCCAACACCGTCGGCCACGTGCCCGGGTTCCCGAGCTCCTCCATCCTTTATAAATTCTCCAAACTGAGTTCCCTATTGCCTCACTTGAGTAGTACCGAGCAGCCCCCAAACTTCTTCCTTCTCGTCTCCGTTTCTTGACTGCCCGAGCTGCCTCTCCCTCCTCTCTAAGCTACAGCCGAGCTCCAACTCACCTCCCCAACAGTTCTTCCACCCGAGCTACCCCTCCCTTCTTCCTTACATGCGGCCGAGCTGCTCAGTTTCACCAACGAGCTGCTCCGGTTGCTCCTGTCCGAGCCCCAACCTCCCTTCTGTCATCACCCGAGCTCAATCACCGCCCCAAACCGAGCCATCCCTCTCCTCCCTATTCTGCATTTCCCTCCTCAACCGAGCGCCCCCTTCCTTCTCCATTTTGTTTCTCTCACTCTTCTCCGAGCAGCTGAGCACCTCACTCATTCAAGCATCAAGCAACTGAACTTTCCCACCTCCCCTCACGAGCTTTTCTTTTCGCCATTCTCTGCTATTTTTCACAGCCAAGCTCCTCATTCTTCTATGCTCCTGAGCTACCCAAGCTCTTCTCCTCATCCGCCTACTCCACCCGGGGTAGCACCTCAAGCTCTCAACCTTTTTTCTGCCCCATGAGAGCCTAACTACTTGCCCTATGCCTCCATTCCTCTTGAATTAGAGCTTCCCGAACTACCACGGCGTCGACTCCGGCATCGCCACCGATACCCTTATCCTTTCGCTTGCAGCCGAGCTCGCAGGAGTAGCCCTTGCGCCGTTAGGTCTGCCGCTGTTGGGCTCGGTTTTCCCGCTCGTCTCAGGTACCAGATTCCCGAGCACCAGCGAAGTGAGACCCCGCCACCATATTCCCTCTAACCCTCGCCAACGAGCGTAGCCGAGGTAAGTGTTGGCTTGTTTCCCCTCTAATCCCAGCTGCTTAACACCTAAGCTGCTATTACTTGCGTGCTAAACAACACAAATAACCGAGGGACATGCGGACGGCCTAGGCCTACAGCTCATTAGGTGAAGGCGTAAAACCCTAGTACGTGTCCAGTGCTAGGAAATCACTTTTCCACCACCTCTTCATGTTTTACATTTTCATCTCTTGAAAACATATTTCAGACCGAGAATTCCTCATTTACACCTTTCCAGCCCAAATGCGCACTTCCAAAATACGTCTCCGATGTCACACCTTTCCCTTCCGGCAGATCTTTTCCCTCTTCTTTATTTTCTTCCGGCAAATTTTCGAGTCACTGTTTCTCCTCTGTCGTAAACCCTAATGAAATGATTCTTTCTCCTGTAGTCTCCAAAAATCAAAACCTAGCTAATTGTACAACTTTTGTAATTTTTGAAATTATTTTGAAATTTAAATTTAAATAGATTGCAAATTAGGAATATTACGCGTACCTTCCAAAAATGAACCCGATTAGATTGATTCTTCCTCCACAAAACTTCTAAAATGAGATAAGGCAGTTTGGTTCCACTATGTATATGAATTTCAAATATTTCTATAATAAAACCCTAGCAAAGTGGAAAAACCTAATGTGCTCACTATATAGTTAAGTCGATTTATATTCCTTCAAACCCAAATCCTTAGGTTTATAGATACTCTTAATCCAGCATCGACCACTTTTAGCATACCCTTCTAACCTCCGTCTTAGGATGAAACTAACACCTAAAAGTGGCTTCACCCTAACGTGAAAGAAGTCCAAAAGAACCCTAGCTCGGTAGTAAACCCTAAAAACTATATCTTTGCCATGCTCACTTTAAACGATTCCTCCTAAACTTCTAAAGCTATCCAAAGTTAGTAGCTATCTTGACACTTCATGAATGTATGAATTGATGCTCTGGTTTGGTATTTGCTATTTTTGGATGTTTTCTCGCACCACTGTTTATTCGATATTTTCCCCGACGTGTAGTTTTGACGACACGACAAATCTCGTGAAGGAAGCTAGAGAACTACCATAAAGTTCAGCACTGAGACCCGACCAATATCGCTAAGCAAGCATTCCCACGTTGATCATAATTGAATCCCATATATGCCAAATTTTAAATATTTTGTTTGCAACTCTGCATGCTATGTGTGTATCAACAATATTTTGTGTTAGACCTAGATATACCCAATAGTTGCATATAACATAAGTCCGAAAATCTGGTCCTTGTAAACCTAGTAATACCTAGCCAGTCATCGCATGACCAGCAACATATTAGGGTTATAGGCGGTAGCCCTGCTTAGACCTGCTATAGAGGAAAATCTATTTTGTCTGACTCACGCGAACCATTCCTTTGGTTATGGGATTTAAAACCCTCGAGAAGGTGAGTACCTCGCCCTCTTCTGGCTGGTGAGGGAGTCTCCTCTCGGCAGGGCTTGACTCCTTCTTGTCAGAAGGGTCAGCCCCAATAGCAATAGTTTTCGTCTCGAATAAAACCTTCTCGGTCAAGATGATGGCCTCAGTAGGCTTCTCCTGAAACACCAAACTAGTCATGTTAGACAAGGAGTTAAATCTACAAAAGCATTCAGTAGAGATAAGAGCCCGATTAGCATATCTGAGGAGCCTAGAGAAGCGACCCTGAGGGGATGAATGGTGTGACAGGTCCTGAGGCTGATCTCAGGGTCGACCTACCGCCTGCATCGGTAGGACCCGAGCTCAAGCTGTTGGAGCCCTCGGCCTGGCCCGTTTGGGCCTCCGAGGGTCCGGCCTCCGGGTCAGTGATCCCATGACCTTCGCGCTGGAAAATATTACCTGAGTGACATTGCACAGCACTACTCGGAGGAAAAAGGAAATTATACAAAGATAGGACTTATCGCACGAATCATTTCCCGGTCCTGCCGGTGCATTCAGGGGAGCGCCATGGGTAGGCTGGTGCGGTCCGACGAGGGTGTCCTCTCGAAAAGGACCTTCATTCTCGATAGCACCCTTGGGTGACCCAGGGCTGCAAAAGACACTACTCCAAATGAGACGAGCTCCATTCTGAGTACTAATGATCCGTGAAGCGAAGGTTACCTGCCTTGCCTCCCTAAGTGGAGTAGTAGTTGCCCAAAGACTTCCAAGTGCCCGTGTCCCTAGCTCATAGAGGACACAAACCCTGCTTGATGAAATCCTCAGCAATGTCCCACGCCGTCAGACCCCGGGCCTTGAGATCAGCGATCTCGTCGACAGCGGTCATGGAGACAAGGGCTCACCTCTATCTCCTTCGACCACACCAGGTCTAGACCAGCATGGAACCTCAGAAGCCGACACCGCTGGTAGTGTGCGGTTGGCAGTAGCACCACTTCTTGTGCCACCCCAACCATGAGCTCTTGGTGGCGAAGCCAATGTACTCCTGGTATTTCCTTCTCGGAGCCGGAAGCTGACGCCACCGACCACCTTGTTTCCCACCCTCCTCAGGTTGTAGAAGTACTTGAAGAGGTCAAGGCAAGGATGGATCCCGAGTTAGGCTTCACACAAGTGTGCGAAGACACTCATCATCACAATCGAGTTAGAATTGAGTTTGATGACTTCTACCCCATAGAACTGGAGCATGGCAAGGAGGAATCCGGAGGGGGAAGGAAGAAGCCACAATGGAAGAAGTCCAGGAAGACCACTAGCCAGCCTAGATTAGGCATGGGGGGTCTTCTCATTGCCGACGGGCCAGAACTCGACCCCGTACATCAACTGGATGGCTCCCAGATCTTCCGACCTACAGCTAATCAGGGTGATCTCTGACTTCCCCAGGACACTTCGTCCACTCACGAAGAAGACCTCGAGGCGCCTGCCATGTCACTCATCATCAATGGGGGAGAAGGCAAACGGAGGAAGATGGTGTGCTTTTGGGAGAGCAAAAGACAAAGTGTGCAGAAGGTTGTAGACAATGGCAAGCGTGAATACCCCAAAGTGCTATGAACCCCTTATACCTGTAGCCTCACAATTGCTCTGAATCTTACTCGGTTCGTGCTTTCCGCAGCTCTGTTCTATTGCATTAAATGCGCATAGTTCCTTTTCGTGCATGCGAGGTGCCAGGCACAGGAAACCGGGGACCTGACAGGTGCACAACCTCGACAAATGTGTTGTGGTACGCTGATGATGACATCCCTACTAATGATTGAACCATAACTCCTACATCCGCCCCAAGTACCATGCTGGAAATACAAGGACCTATAACTAGGGCTCGTGCTCGGGAACTTAATTATCAGGTATTGTCATTTCTTGGTACTTCGTTTGATATTAAAGAATATATGGTGCTGCCTAAAGGATATGTTCTTTTACTGTTAGGAATGGAGGTCCAAGCCAAACTAAGTTGGACAAGCAATGGAGCATGAAGGCAAGGAAGGATGAACAAGGCAGCCAATATACAAACAAGTTTTCACTCAAGACTTCAAGTGCAAATGCAAGAGATGATTTGGTGCTGTATAAGAAGTCTTTCCACGTCACTTTTGATCCAAGAAGAGCTAGAGATAGAGTCCCACAAGATCTGGACTTTGATTCGGATTGTTGAGACAGCCCTGACTTCAAACGTCTTTATCTCGAGCATATGGACTCCGATTTGGGTGATCTTGGACTCTTTGGAAAGCTTATCTCATGCTCTTTCAAGCCTATCTAACCCCGTATCCAAATTCCTTACGAGTAGACTGTAACTGTCAAAACAATCTGAAACTGTCTCTGTAACAGAACACATCTTCTGTTATATACCCCCTAGGATTCTCCCTTTAGTTTTTGGGGGTTTCACTGAGTTGTTTAGCTACTACTACAATATTGCTTGTACAAGTCATGTAGGACTACCACCTTGTTTAGATCTCCAATGGAATTTCAAACTTTGTTCTTGTAGCTCTTGTGCCAATTTAGTACTCGCATTTTCAGATTGCAATCATAGTTTGCTGGTTCTTCGGTTGCTTGCAGGAACTTGAACTTCGTTGGTCAGGTTGATCGTGCCTATGGAAAAGTCAATAACCATTGGAGATTGGTTTAGCGATTGCTAAGGCATATCGTCACGTACGGTATAGTCGGATCGTCAAGGTCAAACTCCACCAAACCCTTAGTTACCTTCGTCTCACCGAAAGATCGAGCCATCATCTCATCAAGTGGTATCAGAGCTCAAGTTGATCGGTGAGAGTTTACTATTTTTTGTAGATTAGATCTATTCGTCCTATTGTAAAAAAAAGCCAAAACAAAATAGTAGATTAGATTCGTTTTTCCCTATCCAAACCAATCTGAGCCTCGCAATTTTCATCATAGTTCTTGCATTGTTGAACTTTTGCTGCATTGATCGTGTTGAGTTGCTGGATTAGATTGGTTTGTAGTTAAAATTTTTCTACTTGATCATACTTGGTTTTTGTTCCATCTAGCTCTTGTGGAAGGAAATTAGAAATAGAGAGGATGGACTCCCTGCCGCGACACCAATTTTGCTACCGCGACAGCATCCCGCTCACCTATACGCTGCCACCCTCCTACCACCTACATGTGGCAGCTCCAACTTTGCTGCTGCAGCCATCCATAGCTTGCCATCCACACCATCCACGTTGCCAAGGAATCAGCAAGGACAAAGAAAAGGCAAAAGAGTTCAAGTCAGCTTGCTAGGGTTGCTTTGTTGGATTCGGATTGCATCTTATATCTCTTTCCCCACAACTTGGCAAACCCAAGGGGCTCCCCACATCCTTAAGAAGCCTCCAGGACGTCCACTTCTCCTTGCTTTCAGACAAGAACTCGAAATTTAATTCAGATTCAAATTCTATCCAAATTCAAAGGCCATTCGGACTCAAAAATGTAAAGTGGTCCAAAAATCTAAAAACATTATGTAAAATCAAGGATATTCTTAGGAGCCTACCATTAAAATTTCAGCCGATTTGGCCCAGCCGTTTGGGAGATAGAGCCAAAAAACCGAACCAGGGGTGGTGTTGTACCCTTGCCGTGGCAGGAAATTCTGCCTGTTTTGCTGGCGCGACAGACTTGTGGCAGGAAGCTGAAAACTTGTTTCTTCGATAACTCTTGCTCTGTTTTGAATTTTTCTGAGGTTTAAAAAAAATACAAAAAAGAGAAAAGAATAAGAAGCCACATAGAAGGCCATTATTAAAAAAAAATCTCAGAAGAATTCTTGCATTGCATTGCTTCTTGAGCTTATGATCTTTTTGCCTCCATTGTTTAGTATCTAGGCTTGGTTAAATTTTGCTTGTTCTAATCTAAGTCCAGCAATTAGGACTAGTATTTTTGAGTATCTTTTCAACTTTGCATAGTTATTTTGATCATTTGCTATTCCTTGCTACCATATTGAAGCAAACCAAGCTCCACCTTCCTGTACTGTACTTTGTTCAGTCACTTTGGTAATCGCTATACTAATCCTATGATCATCTTTAACACCGCCAAAGGCTGACAACCATTGCAGCACGGTAAGAACTGGTAAGAGCTTGGTATTTGCTATAGAAGTATTGAGGTTTCTTCCACCCACCACCCACATTCTAGTAGTGATAGGAATATAAACATGTGATTTGTTTCCATTTGCTAACCATGGTAGGTGAATGATGCTTTGATGGGCCTCACAAAGGATCTCCATAGGACCAATGAACGAATGCAAATGCAGGAGAACCGCCTCAAAGCTATTGAGGATGGACAGGACAGGTGACCGCTAATGCTAACATTGCTGCTACTCTTGCTCGCCTTGATAAACTTGCAGGTGCTGCGATACCTACACCTCGTCTTCCAAACAATAATGGAGTACCACGTGCACGACGGGTCCCTTCAGCTGTGACCAACAACGGCGACGCCTCCGTTCAGCGAACAGCATCCATAGGATTGGGAGCCGAGGACGATTATAGTGCTGATTCTGAGGATGAGGATGACGTCAACCACAACAACAACCGCGATCATCGTCGACAACGCTACAACTGACATGGTATGTAGCGACCACCACGGCCACGGCGCGGTCGTGATAGAGATGACGTATTCGCTAAGGTAAAATTCACTATGCCCCCTAATGAAGTAAATATGATCTGGATGCATACCTCACATTGGAGTTACTAATTGATCAGAAATTTGTATGCCATGATTTTCCGAAGGATACACGTGTTAGGGCTACTACTAGTAAGTTTTCTAATTTTGCTTCTATTGATGGAAAGAACACTATAGAGTACAGCCACATAATATTCCAACCACTTGGGACACATTAAAACTACTAATGAGACATCAGTTCATTCCCTCATACTATGCTAGAGATTTATTCAATAAATTACAGCGTTTAAATCAAGAAAATAGATCTGTAGAAAATTATTATCAAGAATTACAAATTGGAATGCTACGCTGTGGTTTCGTTGAGAATGAGGAAGCTTCTATGGCTAGGTTTATGGGTGGATTAAATAGAGACATTGCTAATATTCTTGCTTATAAGGACTATAACTCTATGACTCGTTTATTCCACCTTGCTATACATGCTGAACATGAAGTGCAGGGATGCTCGAGACCGCGTAGTAACTTTTCTGTAGGTCGTGCTTCCACTTGGGTGCTGCGCGCACCCGCTGCCCCGCCCACTCGTACCTCCACAGCGACTTCGTCAAACTTCAAATCACCTCCAGCTCTTGCTCCTTCCAATTCAGTATCCCGTACTATGACACCAACGAAAAATGCTTCATCAATTGCTATGAAAAGTTTGTCGTCGATGGCCTCCACGGGGAGAACTAGGGATATTCAGTGCCATTGTTGCAAGGGCTTCGGCCATATCATGAAGGATTGTCCTAACATGCGCGTCTTGCTCATTCGTGAAGACGGCGAGTACGACTCCGTGAGTGATCTAGATGAGGAGACCTATGCTTTACTTGCTGAACATGAACAAGGTGACACCAAGTCCGACCAAGATGAAGAGCATGTGACCGCTGAAGATGCCAACCGGTACATGAGTATTATAGCACACCGTGTGCTTAGTACTCAGATTGTGCGAGACAAGAAAAATCAGCACCACAACCTCTTCCACATCAAAGGTGTCGTCAAGGAGCGTTTGGTTCGTATAATCATTGATGGAGGAAGTTGCAATAACTTAGCAATCATCGACATGGTGGAGAAGCTCAGTCTACCTACACGGCCACATCCACGTCCTTATTACATTCAATGGTTCAATGATGGCGGCAAAGTAAAGGTAACACACATGGTGAGAGTTCAATTTTCCTTAGGTTCATACCATGATACTCTCACACATAAATACAAGAAAATAGTTCTACACCCTATGTCTCTTGAGCAAATTTTGGATGATGATCTTGCTAGGGCTAGTAGAAATAAAAGTAGAGAGCATGTTAAGTCTGAAAATCAGCAAGTAGTTCATGAGTTAGAGCAATTTAATAAGTTGAACAAAGCTACACCCAGCTCATCTACAGAAATAAAATTGAAAGGTGCTGCATTCTTAGCTACACGTGCTGAAATTTCAGAATTAGATGCTACTTCTAATGCATGCTATGGACTGATTTGCAAAGAAGTTTTGTTTTCATTTGAGTATATGCCTCCTTCTTTGCCTCCTGCTGTTGCTAACCTTTTGCAGGAATATATTGATGTGTTTCCAAAAGAAATGCCGCCGGGGCTGCCACCTATGGGTGGCATTGAACACCAAATTGACTTGATTACCAGCGCCTCGCTGCCTAACCGTGCACCGTACCGCACCAATCCTGAGGAGACCAAGGAGATTCAGTGACAAGTTCAAGAACTTTTTGATAAATGTTATGTTCACGTATCCCTTAGTCCTTGTGCTGTTCCTGTTATTCTTGTTCCTAAGAAAGATGGTACTTGGCGCATGTGTGTAGATTGTAGAGCCATTAATAAAATTCGTTATCGTCATCCTATTCCTAGATTAGATGACATACTTGATGAACTTAGTGGCTCAGTTGTGTTCTCTAAAGTAGACTTGCGAAGAGACTACCATCAAATTCGTAGGAAATTGGGTGATGAATGGAAAATAGTTTTCAAAACTAATTTTGGTTTATATGAGTGGTTAGTCATGCCTTTCGGATTGACTAATGCACCCAACGCTTTCATGAGATTAATGAATGAGGTTTTGCAAGCTTTCATAGGATGATTTGTGGTAGTATACTTTGATGACATTCTCATTTACAGTAAGTCATTAGATGAACACCTAGACCATTTACGTGCTATTTTTAATGCTTTACGTGATGCACGATTATTTGACAACATCGAGAAGTGCACCTTTTGCACGGATCGAGTCTCTTTTCTTGGCTATGTTGTGACCCCACAGAGAATTGAAGTTGACAAAGCCAAGGTTGAGGCGATACAGAGTTGGCCGACTCCTAAAATGGTCACACAAGTGCAGAGTTTTCTTGGACTTGCTGGTTTTTATCGGCAGTTCGTGAAGGATTTCAGCACCATTTCAGCGCCGCTTAACGAGCTTATAAAGAAGGATGTACCATATGTTTGGAGCGACGCACAAGAAGACACCTTCATAATATTAAAAGATAAGTTAACACACGCCCCCTTGCTGCAACTTCCTGATTTTAATAAGATGTTCGAGCTTGAATGTGATATTGCTAGTGGCATAGGGCTTGGTGGTGTTTTATCACAAGAAGGCAAACATGTAGCTTACTTTAGTGAAAAACTTAGTGGGCCTAGTCTAAATTATTCAACTTATGACAAAGAACTTTATGCTCTAGTTTGAACTTTAGAAACATGGCAACAATATTTATGGCCCAAGGAGTTCATCATACATTCTGATAATGAATCTTTGAAGCATATTAAAAGTCAAGCTAAATTGAACCGTAGACATACTAAGTGGGTTGAGTTCATTGAGTCTTTTCCATATGTTATCAAACACAAAAAGGGTAAAGAAAATGTTATTGCTGATGCATTGTCACGTCGTTATACCATGCTTTCACAACTTGACTTCAAAAATTTTGGTTTGGAGACCATCAAAGATCAATATGTGCATGATGCTGAATTCAAAGATGTATTGCAGAATTATCGAAAAGGGAGAACATGGAACAAATTTGTCATTAATGATGGATTTGTGTTCTGTGCTAACAAGCTATGCATCCCAGCTAGCTCCGTTTGTCTTTTGTTGTTACAGGAAGCGCATGGACGAGGATTGATGGGTCATTTTGGCCAAAGATGAAACGAGATGTTGAGAGATTCGTTGCTTGCTGCACTACATGTCAGAAAGCTAAATCATGACTTAATCCTCAAGGTTTATATATGCCCCTACCTGTTCCTAGTGTTCCTTGGGAAGATATATCTATGGACTTTGTTTTGAGACTACCTAGAACAAAGAAGGGGAGGGATAGTATATTTGTTGTCGTGGATAGATTTAATAAGATGGCATACTTTATACCATGTCCCAAATCTGATGATGCTACTGTTGTTGCTGATTTATTCTTTCATGAAATTATACGCTTGCATGGTGTGCCTAATACTATTGTGTTAGATCGTAATACTAAATTCCTTAGCCATTTTTGAAGAACTTTATGGGCTAAATTGGGGACTAAGCTTTTATTTTCTACTACTTGTCATCCCCAAACTGATGGACAAACTGAGATTGTAAATAGAACAATGTCTACTATGCTTAGGGCTGTTTTGAACACAATGTGTGTATGTGGAAGAATGTTTACCTCATATTGAGTTTGCTTATAATCATTCGCTACATTCTACCACTAAGATGTGCCCTTTTGAAATTGTTTATGGCTTTATACCTCGTGCACCTATTGATGTATTGCCTCTTCCATCTTCGAAGAAGGTTAATTTTGATACTAAGCAACGTGCTGATTTAATATTAAAAATGCATGAGACAACTAAAGAGAATATTGAGCGCACGAATGCTAAATATAAACATGTTGGTAGTCAGGGTAGGAAAGATATTGTGTTTGAACCAGGTGATTTAGTCTAGTTGCATTTAAGAAAAGATCATTTCCTTGATTTGCGCAAGTCCAAACTAATGCCTCGCGCTGATGGTCCTCTCAAAGTTTTTCAAAAGATTAATGATAATACATACAAACTTGATCTACCTGCAGACTTTGGGGTTAGTCTCATATTTAATGTTGCAGATTTGATGCCATATTTGGGTGAGGACAATGAGACACCGTCGAGGACGACTTCAATTCAAGAAGGGGAGGATAATGAGGACATCCCTACTAATTATAGAACCACAGCTCCTACATCCGCCCCAAGTACCATGCTGGAAATACAAGGACCTATAACTAGGGCTCATGCTCGGGAACTTAATTATTAGGTATTGTCATTTCTTGGTACTTCGTTTGATATTAAAGAGCATATGGTGCTGCCTAAATGATATGTCCTTTTCCTTGTTAGGAATGGAGGTCCAAGCCAAACTAAGTTGGACAAGCAATGGAGCATGAAGGCAAGGAAGGATGAACAAGGCAGCCAATATACAAACAAGTTTTCACTCAAGACTTCAAGTGCAAATGCAAGAGATGATTTGGTGCTATATAAGAAGTCTTCCCACGTCACTTTTGATCCAAAAAGAGCTAGAGATAGAGTCCCACAAGATCTGGACTCTGATTCGGATTGTTGAGACAACCCTTACTTCAAACGTCTTTATCTTGAGCATATGAATTCTGATTTGGGTGATCTTGGACTCTTTGGAAAGCTTATCTCATGCTTATTCCAACCTGTCCAACCCCATCTCCAAATTCATTACGAGCAGACCGCAACTACCAAAACAATCTGAGACTATCTCTGTAACAGAACACATCTTCTCTTTATATGCCCCCTAGGATTCTCCCTTTAGTTTTTTAGGGTTTCATTGAGTTGTTTAGCTACTACTAAAATATTGCATCTACAAGTTGTGTAGGACTACCACCTTGTTTAGTTCTCCAGTGGAATCTCAAACTTTATTCTTCTAGCTCTTGTGCCAGTTTAATACTCGCATTTTCAGATTGCAATCATGGTTCTTGCTGGTTCTTCGGTTGCTTGCAGGAACTCAAAACTTCATTTTTCAGGTTGATTGTGCCTACAACAAGGTCAATAACCATCGGAGATTGGTTTAGTGATTGCTAAGGTGTATCGTCGCGTACGGTATAGTTGGATCGTCAAGGTCAAACTTGAAAGGACCTAAATGTCGCCTAGAGGGGGGTGAATAGGCGATTTAAAAACTTCGTCCCCTTTCTTTAATGTTGGCCTAAACTTGCAGCGGAAATAAACTAATGGATTTTACACAAGAGAAAATCCTAAATATGCTAGGCTCAACAAGTGCACAAACATCCTAATCAAATGTGTAATATTTTCAATCCTAGTGTGATTAGCATGCAATTCAATTCTAGCAACATATACAAGCAAGCACAAGAAATAATTGCATGAATGTGAATACAAGCAAGCAATTCAATTCTACACAACATATATAACTAAGAGCAAGAATGAATTGCAAGCAAGTAATATAGCACAAGTATGAATTGCAATTATGTAAATGAAGAAACGGAGACACAAGATTTGTTACCGAAGTTCGGGTATCCACCGATACCCTACGTCTCCGTTGAGGAAGCTCGGTTACACTTGAGCCGGGTCTCTTTCAACCCTATTCCTCCCGAGGTTGCACAATGCACTCCTCGGCTTCCACTATGGCCAACTCTTTCTCCACTCCGGAGATGGTGAGTTCCGCTACCACTTCCGGACTTCCTCACAATCTTCACTTGAGGAGATCACCGAGCCATCTAGGAGACGATGATCTCCAAGAGCAACAAGCTCCCGGACTCGCGCTTCGAATACAATTGGCGCCAAGTGCTCAAACACATGCAACCAATGCGCTAAGTGCGGGCTGCCAAAGCACCGCACCCTTCTCACACCTCTCTCTATTCTCACTAAGCCACAAAAGCTTTGAATCTTTCATGAGAGCTTGGGAGAGGAGAGGAGAGTACCAAAGAGTGGAACACCAAGTTTCAACACTCCAAAACCAGCAGCACAAAGCAACTCAACCAACCCACACTCACAAATAGGGCAAGGGGTATAAATACCCCAACTCAAAAAACTAGCCGTTGGATAGATTCTGCACTGATTGGATGTTCCGATCTCCAAATCCCAACGGTCACAAAACTAGCAAAAGCACACATCAAAACATCCGATCCCCA
The DNA here is from genome assembly GCA_019208055.1 of Stipa capillata. Classification (NCBI taxonomy): domain Eukaryota; kingdom Viridiplantae; phylum Streptophyta; class Magnoliopsida; order Poales; family Poaceae; genus Stipa; species Stipa capillata. Next base: position 52,792 of record JAGXJF010005747.1, on the reverse strand, counting down.
GATCGGAACTTTCGATTGTACTTCTCTCAACCAACAGAGGCTCACATATTGCAGAAATCGGAACTTCAATCAGAACTTCTGATTTTCATATCGGAACTTGCGATGATCAGAACTTCAATCGGAACTTCCAACCACATTGGAACTTCCGATATGTGCAAAATTTTAGCACTGCAAAAACCACCCCGGAACACTCCGAACTCGGATTCAGACACTTCCACCCATTGTAGAAAGCTTAATCACTCAAGATTAAAGCTAGGTACCAAATGGGACATGCCAAACAAAAATAGGGTTTGGCTAAAAGCACTATTCGCCAAAAATGCCGACCACAGCACAAGGTTAAGTCTAAACCACCTTTAGACTCCCCAAGCTCTCAAAGCAACTTCTCAACACAAACCTAACACGCACTAAGCATAAGGTTTGAGCACTCGACAACCGATAACATCTGAGCTACACATCTGGTAACCCCACTTGATAATATGGCTATTGAACCTACAACCCGGTCTCCCATCAGACTCTTTTAGACCGGCAAAACTAGAAAACCTAGTCTAGACATACCTTTTCCTTGAGCAATCCCGTCGGACTTGACAAATGCATCATCCAAGTCCTGACGCTTCTTATTGCTCTTCTAAGCTTGTCATCAATTCCACTAAGGCTTGATGAAGAACTTCGTCCTTGCTTCCCGTCTCGATCCTCTCTCGATCTTCGAAAACTTGATGAAGACTAATTGATAGCTTCCCATGCACCAAGCATAGGAGGCTTCTCTCTTCACTTCATCTTCACTGGTTCATCATCAAGGCATGAACCGCAAGCATCAAGTATGTGAGTTGTCCACTAAGCCTGACTTGATCTTGCTCTTCTAACTAGGCATATTTGAATATCTCAATTCAACTCTTGCCATCATATGGAACCTAACCCCAACTCACTCTCAAGCACATAGCACATGGGTCAGTCCATAAATCTTAGTTGACAATCTTATACCTTAGTCACTTAGTCTATCGACCACAAGTGACAAAACCTTCAAGCTTGATTGTCAAATGTCTCTTATTCAACTCATGGATTTAGTCTTCAATACCTTGGCTCAACACATGAGCCCTATGGACCCTAACCCCAACACACTCTACCACAAAGCAAATGGGTTAGTCCATAAACATTAATTGACAATAACGTACCTTTAGTTACTTGAACCACACAAGTAATTTAGCCTTCACGCTCTAATGCCAACCGTCTTGAGTCCAACTCATGGACTTCATCTTGATCCTCTTTTGGCTCGACTCATGAGCTCCATACATGATCACTTAGTTTTCCACTCAGGATCACACTTAGATCGTGCACTTGACCTTTACCTCGATCATCTTTGGTTCACTTCTTGAACCCCAATCATGATCTCATGAGATCTCTTTTCTCTAGCTTCTTCTTCATCACATGAGCATCACTTAAAGTTCATTGATCACGATGCACCTCCTTTGATCTCATGGCATTCCTCAATGAATCCATGATCTTATCATTCATGCATCACTTATGGAACAATCTACAAACAATTCTCAATACATTGTTAGTCCATAAATATTGTCATTAATTACCAAAACCACACTTAGGGGCTAGATGAACCTTCAAAACTCCACCAAACCATTAGTTATCTTCGTCTCACCGAAAGATCGGGCCACCGTCTCATCGTATGCTTACGTCAGCAGCATAGATTACGTCAGCAACATAGTTACAGAAAAAGAGAGAAAGATTGATTCACCACCTCGTGAAATTTTTGCCTCAATGGTTTGAATTTTGGAAAATCTGCTAATGAGACGCGTGTCCACAATCTACGGACAAGATGCAATCAAAGAAAAATACCTAAAACTTCCACTTGGATGTGAAAGTGACTCGGCGTCTCTCATAGCTACTCGGGCGCATTCGATATCCCGAGTAAAGGTCCCAGAAAACATCAAGATCTCGGGTGGATGCATAACCTATTCGAAGACCCTAAGGATGGCTATTTGGAATTCATCTATTCATATATTTTCCCTGAATATACAGATTTTCCTTAAGAGTCGTCGAGGCCTAATTTCCCGTACTGATGGGGGGCTTGATGATGAGTAGTAAAATTCTACCGTATATGGGCTAGTATCCATATACGAAACCCTGGATACCCAGAGTAAAGGATTCCAGGAGATAAGGAACCCTTGCGAATACCGGATACCCCTGAAATTAGGAAATCTATCACTATGTTTAAGGATGTTGGAGTCCTTGTCGGAGACGGCTTTGTATCAGATATGGAGTACCCTCTATAAAAGGACCCAGCAGCCCTGCGGAGAGGACAGGCTTTTCCACATCCACAATGAGCCTTTAGAGATCATCGCCTAGAAGCTCCAAGCCTTCCGACGTCCAAGAGAAGATCCGTCACCTCCAGGAAGTCGAGCCTAAACAGATCAACCCAAGGAGACTCCCGATTAGTTGCAGATCCCATCTAGGCTAGACACTAACACTTCCTTATAAACTACTTGATATTCAATATATACCAACACGATGTAGGGTTATTATCCTAAGGGAGGCCCGTACGTGTATAAAAATCATTGTCCGTGGTGTCCAGTACATATCAGCAATGGCTCCAGGGGTCCCTACCCTTCAATAGATATTCTGATCACGACTACCGTGCGTGCAATTGATGGTTTACCGATCGTTGATAGATTCCAATTGCGCTAGCTTTGTAATTGCATTTTGTATATTTTAGGACGCGTTTCATGCATTATGTCATCTTTTTTCTTCCTGATATTGATTGAATACACATTTTTCCTTTTTGTCATTTTGGTGTTCTTATTGGTTGTACCGAGCAACAAGGAGTATCACGAGGGTGAACCTCAGTGCAATCAAGGGTACTCACAGCAAGACAAGCTCTGCAAAAGCTTGCTAAGACTCTTAATTGCTTGAGTTTTGGTTTTGAATGAGTGATGTGTTGATTGCTTATGATTTCTGTCGATGATGCTAACTAGCATGAGTAGGACTTGATAGCTTTGGTCATGTGATCGAGTTGAATTGGGGAAGTAGGAAAGTTGGTATGGTGTGTTCATAGGTGAGTCGAAGGTCAAGGTCCATATGCACCCCACTTGTCCTCTAGTCAGTTCCTGCAGTGTCGAATGGCGAGGTAGCATATGTACCCAGTCGTCCTTCGGTCGATTCTGGGTTTGTAACACTACCTTATGGTTTTGGTTGTGTCGTTGTTCAAAGGTCGAAGTAGTGATTACCCCCGTCATCCTCCAAAGGAATTCGATTGTGAAACTACTGGTTGGCTAAGTCCTGGTTGATTAGCTAGATGATGGAATTGAGTCTTGTGTGACTTGCGATGATAAAACTGGATGAATTTGTGGTTATTTATGTATGCTTGCTGATCTGAGATGATATGGTTATCTTGATTATGAAATGACATTACTTTACTTGTTCATGTTAATGCAATGTTTAACTTGTTCTTAATGCCATGCTTGCTTGATATGTTATTTCTTTTTCATTTCCATGCTTAAGTTAATTTGGATGAGCCTACAAAGCATCTTGCAAGTACATAAGTACTTACGGAATTCATTTCCTAAATATTGCAGGTGAACCTAGCATAGGAGATTACTATGATGAAAATTGCTGATTTTAATGCCTAGCTTGCTCGGTTTGTGCCTTAGGTCATGTATGGATTATGGGTATCTTTTGGGGATGGACATGGTAGCCATCTCAGATGTTTTTTGAAGTGTTTCCACTACTATTTTGTTTATACTTTCGTTATGAACGACCTTCGAGTCATGCTGGATGTAAACTATGTACTGCCCTGAGTATGGGATGTGTTTTATGTATCTTTTAATCCTTTTCTTTAGTGTTTTGTTGTGGTGTACAAATTGTTCTCGTGGCTGCCCATACACCACGGGTGTATGAATTGAAGTGTATGGGTTAGTCATAAAGAATTGATGTTGTTCTTTATTTCATTAAGAGTTATCAGTATTGGTTCAGTATTGATTTAGCTATGATGCTTTGGCCAATTAGGCAGGGTGTGGGCGATGGTACCGGGCCTTCAGGTGACCCGCTGATCTTCGGGTCAGGTTAGGGTGAGGGTATCATTGCCGGGCTCCTCTGATCTTATTGCGCTTAGTGGACTTGAGAACAACGCTAAGTCTTTACAGGGTTTTGAGATTTTATTTGGCTCTTGTGTGATGTTCGCTTTTGCCCGGCTTGACCAACAGTGAGTGCATATGGCGCTGGTAATTGTATGATGTGTTGGTCAGGTGTTGGACTACTTAATTTTGGGTGCATATGGCATAGGTACTGTGTCACCGGTTGAGTAGTTGTTCGAGTATTTCAGCATTGCATCACCCTCTAGTCGAGTGGAATTACAAGGCCCTAACACTCGATGGCCCTTTTGTTTAATGCGGTGATTGATAGTCTGGATTTGAGAGAGATAGGTCTCTTTGGTCGGTAGTTCACGTGGGCCAACTCCTTGGAAAATTCTACATATGAGAAACTAGATTGCTTATGAGTACAGACCGGGAGCAAACATTTCCCCTCATATCGGTCCATGCACTTTAGCGGACATTATCTGACCATACCCCACTCGTGCTTGATTCGGGGGTGGCGGCTCACAAAGGAAACCAATCCATATTTAAGTTTGAGCTAGGTTGGCTCAAAAGAGAGGGGTTCCATGATCTTATTGCGACTCAGTTGTGCAAAGTCTCAAAAGGTCGAACCCCATGGAAGAATGGTAGAATAAGATTTGCCATCTTCAAAAATTTCTTAGGAGTTGGGCTAGAAATATGAGCCGTCTTTACAAAAAAGAGAAGCAACAACTACTCTGCTTGATTGATAAGTTCGATATTCAAGCAGAGCTGGGACTGCTCTCCCATGATGAGGCTGTCTAGAAACGCCTAGCAAATGATGCTTTAGTGAAAATTCTCTATGAAGAAGAGTTAAAATGGTATCACCGTGCAAAACTTAAACACATCCTCGAGGAAGATAATAATATGAAGTATTTTCATATGGTTGTTAATGGTAAGCATAGTAAGAAAACATATTTTCCAACTAGAACAAGAGTAAGGCATCATTCATGGGGATGTTCAGTTAAAGGACCACATCACCAAGTATTATAAAGGTCTCTTTTGGCCACCTGAGTACAACCATATATGTATGATAGAACTGTTCTCTGAGGAAGAAGTCAAAGCGGTTGTCTTTGAGATGGAACATAATAAGGCCCAAACCAGATGGGTTCCCGATGGAATTCTATCAAAAATTTTGGGACATTATCAAGGATGACTTGAGGGCCCCATTTGCGGCATTCCACCAGGAGGGTTGTCGTTTCATTGCTTAAATTTCAGGACTATCACCCTTCTACCTAAAAAGGAGGATGATTCGTGCATCCAACAATGTTGGCCAATTTTCTTACTTAGTATTAGCTTTAAGATTTTTATGAAGGTTGGTATGGATCGGGTTGGGAGGATTGCACATCATGTTGCATGACCTACCCAAATGACATAAAGATTGGTACAGATCAGGTTGGGAGGGTTGCACATCATGTTGCGTGACCTACCCAAATGGCATTTATGTCGGGCTGCTATACTATGGAAGGGTGGTCATCCTACATGAGACAATACATGAGTTGCACTGTAAGAAGTTAGATCGTGTCTTGTTCAAAATTGATTTTGAAAAGACTTATGACAAGGTCAAATGGCCGTTTCTCCAACAAAATTTGAGAATGAAGGTCAACAAACTTTGAGAATGAAGTGGTGCAACTAGTTTGAGAATTTTGTTAGGGGCGGCGGTGTTAGGATCAAAGTTAACAATGATGCGGGCCATTTCATTCCAATAGTTAAAGGACTCCGTAAGGGGGTCCCATCACTAGTGCAGAACCCCCTTATTAGTGGCGTGCCAGAAGACCTACTAGTGGCGTGTAGGCTGCACGCCACTAGTATCACGCCGGTGGTAATTTGTTACTAGTGGCGTGCCACCCACACGCCACTAGTAACAAACTTACTAGTGGCGTGCCCAATACACCACGCCACTAATAAGCCATATACTAGTGGCGTGCTGTACAAAGTGCAAGCCACTAGTAACATGTCTCACTAGTGGCGTGTGATCAGATACACACGCCACTAGTAATGTTTGTACTAGTGGCGTGGGTGTTTGGGCAAACGCCACTAATATCAATTTTATGCGTATTAAAAAATTATTAGTGACTCTTACTAGTGGCGTGCTTCGGGACATACACGCCACTAGTGTATGCCTTACTAGTGGCGTGCTGGTTACTCCACACGCCACTAGTATATTTTCCAGGCCCAAAAAAATATTAGAGAATACACCATATTTAATTTATACATATCATCCATTTAAGCGAATACACCATATTTAATTTATACATATTAGAAAAAATATTAGTAAGTTGGATTACAAAAGAATATTAGAAATTAAGAAGAAAAAGAAAGAAGAAAGGAAAATAAACCTAAACTAAACCTATCTAGTTCTCCTCTTCATTTTGACTTCTCCTTTTGTATTAAAACCTGCAAAACAGCGAAAAGAGAGAAACGATTGGTTCTGCTCCTAAACAGGAGGTGCATTTAGTTTAGGAGCTAGTATCAATATAGGCACTAGGCATCTTACAAAAAGAAGTAAGACGATTACAAGGAAACTCTCATTAATATACAAACTATGCATCTTAAAAAGAAAATAGTCAAGTTTGGAAAAACGTTAACACAACGACAATGTACGTATAGACAACAACCCCATCATCGTCACTCTCATTAAACTTAGCTAACGCTCGCTTCGGTTGTATTTGGAACTAGAGGGGCGAGCGTCTGCTACCGACTTGTACAAGGACGGTATGTCGTTAGCCTGTCCCTTTAAGCGAGCCTCTCGCTCCTCCGGAGTTGATGCGCCGCCGTTGAAGATCCCGGTGGCGTCGATGACATCCTGGTTGATGATGCTCGCAAACTTCTCCTGGATGCGTCGGAACTCGTCTTTGCAATCTCCTGAGAGTTGCTGCAGGCTTTTCCCCCACTTGGTGATGTCAGCGTGGTCTGTGAAGGTTTTTCGTGCACGTACTGTAACACCCATTTTAATATATAAATAAGTTTCCCTTTTGCCCCATGCATACATGGCATCATTCACTCACAACCCTTGCATAAAACTAGAATATTAAGAAGTTATGTTTTATAGAATATGTGCATATCTCATCTTAGGTAACCAATTTCCAACAAATCAACACCAATCAACTTATTTGGGCAAGTCATAGCACTTAAAGCCAATATGTTCCTATAGCTCAAATTGCCAATACCTCAAAATGGATTTGGGGAGAATTTTTCCTTCTCTGTGTTGATCCGGAAGCTTGGTCCGGAACCTCCGGGTGCAACCTCCGAGTGACCCGGAAAGTTCCGGGTGGGTTCCGAACCAATTTCCGGGTGAGTCCAGTACGGATGTTGGTGAGTCTGCCCAGTCGGAGGTATACTCCGGAGCCTCTGAGTTCGACCTCCGGGTTGTCCGGAAATTCCGGATGGCCTCCGAGCTGTTTTCCGAGTGAGTCCAGAGAAGAAAAAGTTTGGTCGAGTTGCTGCCAGAGTGCAGTCCGGAACCTCCGGGTGGATTCCGGGTGGATTCCGGGTCACCCGGATTCCGGGTGGAATTCCGGGTGAGTCCAGAGAGCGAGTGAGCGATTCCGGTTCGACCGGAGGTCCCATCCGGAGCCTCCGGGATGAACCTCCGAGTGAGCCCGGAATCCGGCTGGGTTCCGAGTGGTTTTCCGGGAGGGTCCAGTAGGGTTCGGCTGAGGTTTTGTGAAGGCCGGAGGTCCCATCCGGAACCTCCGGGTGGTACGTCCGGGCTGTCCGGATTCCGGGCCATATTCCGGGCTGTTTTCTGGGTGAGCTCCGAGTGTCAGAAACATCCTGCCACGTCGTGGCCGCGGGTTGGGGGCGATGGGCGGTGGCGCCACGCTGGTGCACTCGCCGGCCCCCATATAAAAAGGCCGGGAAACCCCCCTCCTCTTTTTCTCCTCCCCGGCCAAATCCCCCCCTCATTTCCCATTCCCGTGCTCCTCTTCTCCAACCGGCGCCTCCTTCTTCTCCAACTCCGGCGCCAGCTCTGGCGAGCCAGCGCCGCTCCTCCGGTGAGCCAGTTTCCTCCCCTCCCCTCTCCTTCTTTCCCTCCTACATTCCCTTTCCTCTTCCTCCCCTCACCTCTCCTCTTCTCTCCTTGCTCAGGTCCAAGTTGGTGACCTTCAACAACAACAGTCCACCCAGAGCTCCTCCGGGCTGTTCTCTCCTCTCCTGGTGAAGAAGAAGCAAGAGCAAGTGTGGTAGAAAGGGGGAGGAGCTAGCCATTAGGGTTGGGGCAGGGTTATCCATTACATTTTCTTCAATCCCTGGGTGATTTCCTCAAAAGGTATATGGTTCAACTTTGAACAAATTTGTATTTTCAAATCCTTATAAAGTTTTCCTATCTAATTAGTTCAACCATAGTGTTCCATTTGACAAATGCACCACGTAACCAACATCTTATTGTATAAAGATAGTCCTCTATTCCTACTAATGTTCAAACTTATGTCTCATGTTATGTAAATTAAAATGCCTAACTCCTACTTTAGTAATTGTTCTTAGTTTATTTTCTCCAAAACCTTACCTTAGGTATAACCCCTTTTTGTATTGCATGTCAATGTTAGCCCTAACTAAGGTTTTAACCTAAATAAGCTATGCATGCAATTGCTAAGACAACTAATTAATGTTCATGCACTTAAATTTGAGAAAAACCTCGTAACCATAAAACCCTAGTAGTCATGATGCATTTTAAGGTTGCATCCCTAGTTCAGTTCACCATGCATACATGCTGGAGCTCATCATATTCCTTGTTGTTCCTTGCCGGTGTCTCGTGTTGCTTGCGACAGAGCCCGAAGAGGAAGACCCGCAGATCGTTGAGCTCACCCAAGTCTCCGAACCCTACGACGAAGGCAAGCAGAGCTTGTTGCATCTTACTACCTATTCATTATCATTCCATGAGTTGCTTGTATACCTTGTGCTTCCCTGTGTCAAACTAGCATGCTAGGGTTGCAGTGTGTTGTATCTTGTGTAGTTGAGGATTGAATTGGAATACTCTATCTACTGGAATTTGTGATAAGAGAGATGCGAGAGCCGAGGGTGGAGTAAGGATGAATAAAGCTGGTATTAATTGAAGCTATAGGGGCGACCCCGGTGTTTGAAGTTGTGTTGTCGCTATACCAGCCTGAGGTGACTTCATCGTATTACTCCCCCCGTCACGCGTGAACGTTATCGGAATCTCTGCCATGGGTTTATCGAATTGGTGAGTCCCGGTCACCGGGAGGCTAGCTACCTACGGTGGAGGGCACATTGTTATTCTCATGGAGATGCATTGCCGTTAATGGTTCGAGAGAAAAGTTGATTCTGATAATTGGTGGATGTGTGGTTATTGGGGACATGTGGTCCTTAAGAGAATTGGAGTGTCATGTTTGATACCATTATGTTGTGTTTTGAATGGTGTATCTCTTGGGGCATAGTTTGCTCATTATGTTCTCTAGTATCCTGTTAATGCCATGTTCTTAAATTGTACATTGTTACTCTGAGAAGCATCATGTTTTCCTTTCTGCAGTAGTGAATCCATGTGTAGGGCATTTAATCAAGCACGAATAAGTCCTGCGAGTACTTTTGTACTCACCTAGGTTCTTCCTAGACTTGTGCAGGTGAGCCAATCGTTGCGGAGTTTTATGATGATGCTTAGTTCGCCGGCTTCCTTGGTCAGCGTTCGACTCGTGGGAGTGTTTGGGTTTTAGGCGGCGGTTGATGCACCGCTGTGGGCTTTTGTTCTTTTATTCCGCTGCGTTGTAAATATTTCCAACTTGACTAGAACCTTCGGTTATGACCGACTGATGCATCTTTTAGTTCACTATGTGGACAGCCGAACCATATGTAGTTCCCGGGTCCGTGACACGTACGTACCGCTCCATGTGGTGGATGACGTAGTAGCCGCACGTCACACTGTTTTTCGGCTGCTGCATGCAACAGAAGTCGGTGTTGTGGCCGAAGCGTGGCAGGCCAAGTTTATTCTTCTTTCTGTATTTCTCCATGGTGTGTCCTCCCCTGTAATTATACTCGAATAGAGCTTCATCTAGAAGCTGCTTCACGGAGGTGTAGTCTTTCTTCTCGCTTCTCATCGAATCCAAGAAATAAGTATGGGAATACTTCGGGGATACAACGATGAGGATGCAGTGATTCCTGCGCAAACAGTTGAACAGACCAATATCGTCAAACCTTGGTACGTGCAAGCATAATGGAAATCTATGAAGGCATATTGGGGCTAGCGAATGACTTACAGGGGAAGGTAGGGCACGAGAAGGTAGTCTTTCTCCTTATTCGCAACCATGAAGTCTGAAATGTACCTCTTCGCAGTTTCAAACCCCTGAGGGTTGCGAAGGTTGTTCTCATGCATGTGGTAAGGGTCCGCTACCGCGACATCCTGCTCCTTCTCGAGTCTGGCCACTCTGGCTTCATGAAGCGCCCATAGGCAGAGTAAGGATGCGTCGAGGTGGAAGAGGTTGAACATGTTGAAGATCTCCTCAAAACGCAGATAAAACTTGTCAGCAGGGTAATCTTCGACGAAGTCGAAACTCGGTGGCACCTGCACCGTGAAAATTGGGAGATCTTGATCTCGAAGTGAACGAGCCTGCCTCTCCCTAGCGAGAATGTCGTCATGTAGAATCCTCATTTCGAACGGGAGGGTGTTGTACATATCCGTCGGTACGATGGGTTCACCAGGGATATGGAACGCCCGCCATTCAGGACGACGACCCTCTGCTTGGCTAGATCCCGAAGATTTATTAGCATGGACCGAGATCTTCTCAACTGGCTGGCTGGCAGCGCCCTTATAATCTTTCTTAGCAAGCCGCTTTCTCTTCTTTTTGGTTTCCGGGGCCGGGGGATCACCGCCCATCGCGTCTTTGGTTGCTTTAAAGATTGTTTTCGGAGTCAGCTTCGGTTTTCTGGGTAGTTGCTCCTCTGTGTCGGCTGGCGGCGTCTCGTTAAATAGACTCCTCTGGCAAGGAACATCACGTTCTGTTTCGGGAGGAGGCATGACATAGTCATCATTGAAGTATTGATCGACGTCCTCCTACCCCTCCTGTTCCTCCACGGCCTCACCATGATCACCCAAAGGAGATGGTCCTAGTTGAGTGACGCTGGCAGGGATCGCCGACGACGAGGGTGTTTCGCGTGGGGTGGTCCCGCCCAAAGAAATTTGTGTCTTCGGCCACCTGAGTGTCCAATTCCTGCAATGTACGAGTTTCATCTGTGTCTCCGCCCCTTTAGGTTGTATAGGAGGATCCACATCTTCGCAACCGGGTGTCACCCTAACCACGGACACCGTAACCACATCGCTTGGCAACTGCATGGTGTGCATCACCTTCTGTTTGGGGAGAATGACTAAGCCCTTTGCAACCGGCGCCATTTCACCGTTCACCATGGCGTGGAGAGTGCACGGAGTGTCTTCCTGCGAAACATATACGCGTCGTCGATGTTAGAGATCCGAACAACGAAACCATGCATGGAGATAGGGCTTCGTAGCCTGTACGTGTCGTCCACGAAGAAGAGGCCACGGTGGGGTTGTTTCCGGACATATTTGAACTAAATATTAAATTGTAAGACAAATGTTAAAAACATCTATAAAATCTATAGAATTACTAAAAATAACTAAAAAAATCAATCATATATTGTGTCCATCAACTTGCATGCCAAAAATAGAACAGACTTATTGTGTTATCAATCAACTATTTGCGATCTTCAAACCAAGTATGTAGGAAGCAACAGTTTAATAATGGGACAAAAAGAATAATTTGATAGATCAATAACTAACACTTTACTTTTCACCAGTATAATCCTTTAGTATCTGACTTACAAAACATTGACTCATTGAAAAATCTATAAAAATCATTAAAAATTTCGGCATGACCTTTGCTAAAAATGGGACATATTGAGTGCCAGAAATTTGACGAAACATTGACGAATCAACATTTCGCCAAAACATTGGCACTCATGTATATTCCCTGCACAAAGAAGAAAACACACAGCGCGAGAAACTTCATCGCGAGCAACAAATTGTTGCCTCGGCTCGATGGCCGTAAAATCACACACATCACATTCATAAACTTCGACTCGATGGCCGGAAAATCACACACATCACATTCATAAACATTCATCATCTTCTTCTGCCCTCGACTCGATGGCCGGTACCACAAAATAATTACCTCGATGGTCAGGGTGGAGGCACGCCTCGGGTAAGACCTCACCTGTACATCATAAACTTGCATTAATACTTGACATTCAGTAATGCTTACAACATTCAATTAGTGGGCAGTCAAAAAATACAATAGAACAATTGGTGCTGTGTGGTCTATGCTACATGTCTGCAGTTTGGTGCTATATATTTCTATTTCTTAGCTAAAGTAGATAGAAGACAGGCTTGATTGCACAATTGGTTCACTCTAAACTCTTAAGTTGACTGCAGCTAGTATATAAGCCAAAACGTGTTATACTCAAAAAATTACAAGTAATTGTATTCTTCTTCCAACTGAACCAGGAGCTAATGCAACATTGCCATCAAAATTAAGTTAACTGCAGCTAGTATAGCTTGTTAGCTTCTTCTTGCACTTGCAAATTGATATACATATTTATTTCTCTTGTTTCCTTCTACTTGTACTTGCAAATTGGATACACACATTTCTTCTACTATGATATTTTTATCCCAATTGAAACCAGGAGCTAATGCAACATTGCCATTACATGGGAAAAAGAGGAGTAAAATCCACATGTTCCAGGATATTTATAACAGCTGCATTTTATAACTACTAAGATTCTGCAGAAGAAAGACAAATCATAAGCACTCAACCATGTAGTGTTCTTGCCCCATTCTACACCACGTTAATCTTTTAACAAACCCCAAGCAAATATGACTAGTCAGATTACTCTAATACATATCTCACATGGGGTCGAAAGTAGGGCTATTCAACACCTAAGGACTTGTTTGCAACACAAAATTCACAGCAATATCGGAGAAATTTCACAGGGCACCATTCAAATCCTACAGGTATCTAGGAAAAATCAGCTGTTTCGAACACTGCCGAGGCAATTAACCTCTATGGTTCAATCACATAGAGGTGTTCCAACAGAGTAATTGTACTATTGGGGCTCATGAATCCGCACCTGAAATCACGGTCTCGGTAGTCTCGGTGGCGGCGGCCAGGGGCGAGGGGACCGGGGGCGAGCGTGCCGGGGCCGGGGGCGAGGGCACCGGGGGCGAGGGGGCCGGGGGCGAGGAGGACTGGGGGCGAGGGCGCCGGGGGCGAAGGGGCCGGGGGCGAGGGCGCAGGGGGCGAGGGGGCCGGAGGCGAGGAGGGCCGGGGGCGAGGGCGCCGGGGGCGAGGAGGACCGGGGGCGAGGGCACCGGGGGCGAAGGGGCCGGAGGCGAGGAGGGCCGGGGGACGAGGGCACCGGGGGCGAGGGGGCCGGAGGCGAGGGGGCGGAGGCGAGGAGGTTGCGCGGGATTGAGTGGATTTGGGATTTGGGTTGGATCGATTTGGGCGCGTATATACGGCATATTACTAGTGGCGCGCAAGACAGGACACACGCCACTAGTAACTTGTTACTAGTGGCGCCTGTGCAGATGAGCACGCCACTAGTAACATTTAGGGTTTTTAGTGGTGCCTGTGCAGATGAGCACGCCACTAGTAACATTTAGGTCGATTTGGGTTGGATCGATTTGGTCGCATAATACGGCAATCTTGCGAGCTTTGAATATTGTAACAATGCCCTGATGGGTACAACATACATCCTGTGCAACTGCAGCATTGCACTGACATGTACTGACACCCTCCTCCTGTGCAACTTCAGGGTTAGGATTATATGTTTTTTCAAACATTGAATATTTGAATTATAAAAAGACATGTTAATGAAGCAAGCTCCTTCGGATCTAGAGTGAAGCAAGCGGGGGGACATGAGTCATCGAATTTTGAAACATTCTTGCGTGTAACTGTCTCCTCTTGGTCAGCGTGCAGCTCATCCCTTATGTTGAGGTCTTTCAAGTCTTGCCTTGCCTTCGGCCCATCTTTTGTCTTTTCCAGCATGTCAAACAGGGTACCAAGCAAACTCTCACAGACATTCTTCGTGATATGCATGACATCAAGACAATGAGGCGTATCGAGGACTGGCCAGTAAGGCAAGCCCCAAAAAACAGACTTCTTTTTCCATACTTTTAACAGTGGCTCAGGGGCCTTTCGCTTCTTTCCCGGCTTAGGGCACTCTTTCCAATCGTTCAATAACCGACAGATTTCTTCTCCGCTCCTCTTACGTGGCTTTAAGCGAGCCTCAGTTGTACCGTCAAACAGATCTGGACGACTTCTCCACTCGTCATCCTTGTGAAGCCACCTTCGATGCCCCATGAACACGGTTTTTTGAGAGCCGCCCGCGGGCTTTAGCTGGAGATAAGTTGTATCATCCATACACTTAACACACCCGAAGTGTCCGTGGCACACCTGGCCGGAGACATATCTGTAACCGAGGTAGTCTTGCACCGTCGTGATCAACGCAGCTCTCATAGGGAAATGGTTTCGTTCGTTGGCGTCCCAGGTGTGGACCCCTTCATCAGCCCATAATGTGTCTAGCTCCTCCTTCAATAGCTCAAGATACAGGTTAATATCGTTCCCCGGTTGTGTCAGCCCTTGAATTAGCATAACCATGTGTACGTACTTCCGCTTCATACAGCGCCAAGGGGGAAGGTTGTAGAACCATACAAACACGGGCCAGGTGCTGTGTATGCTGCTCTGGTTGCCAAAAGGATTGAGTCTGTCCGTACTCACACCCAACCTGATATTCCTTGCTTCTCCTCTGAATTCGGGGTATTCACAGTCGAGTGCTTTCCACTGGCAACCATCTGCAGGGTGCCTCAGTACGCCATCGTCTTTACCCACCATCTTCTTATCTTTGTGCCAACGCATGAGCTTTGCTTCCTTCTTGTTTGCGTATAGACGCTGCAAACGGGGAATGAGCGGAAAGTACCATACAACCTTTTGAGGAGTTTTCTTTCCCCGCTTGTATCGGGGTTCCTCGCACTCTGGACACTCTGTTAGGTCCTCGTACTCGTTTCAATAAATGATGCAGTCATTGACGCAGGCGTGGTATCTGATGTGCGGCAAATCAAGAGGGCACACGACCTTCTTGGCCTCATCGATACTACTAGGCAATACGTTCCCCTCGGGAAAAACTTTATGTAGAAACTCCAATGTCGCATCGAGACTTGCATTCGTGCTCTTGTATTTTGCCTTGATGTCTAAAAGTTTGAGCGTGACGTTGAGGCGGGTGTGCTGAGGATCGCAACCATCATACAATGGAGTTTTTGAGTCTTTCTCCAGTTTCGCAAACTTGGCAGCCTCTCTAAGAGCAGCTCTTTCGTTAGTCGTCTTTTTCACAATCAACTCTTGAACATGAGGGTCCTACACCATTGCGGCCAGCGTGTCCTAGGTGTCCGCCGCTTCGGCATCTTCATCATGTCCGACATCGTCGTCATGTCCGGCCTCTTCATCATGTCCGGGCGCCTCTTGGTGCTCCATCCCTTCATCTTCCGGGTATTCGTTTCCCGCTTCTTCATCTATCGCCCCTTTGACGTCGGCAACATCCTCATCCTCCTCACCGTGACTTGTCCACCGTGTATAACCATCCATGAAACCCCGTCGGAGCAAGTGCGCCTTCACAGAGCCAGAACGGGGTGTGAACATATGCATGTTTTTGCAATCACGACACGGACAACATATCTCCTTGCCACCCCTTCGCTTCATATCTTCCACGGCAAACTTTAAGAACCCATTCATACTTCGATCCATGATATCGTTCGATCTATCCCTATAAGATTTAAGAAAAATGATTAAAACCAACAAGGTCATAGAAAATTTCGGCATGACCTTTGCTAAAAATGACACAAATCGAGTGTGCCAGAAATTTGACAAAACGTTGACGAATCAACATTTTGTCAAAACATTGGCAACTCATATATATTCCCTGAAAAAAAACACATGGAGCAACTACAATGAGTTGTTGCCTCGGCTCGATGACCGGTATCACAAGCAATAACAAAGGCGATCATCGACATAACGATATATATGGTTCGATATACAAATTTTCATCATCTCACATATGCGCATATCCACAACAATGTATATTAATTCATTTCATTCAATTAAATAGACGACGATGCATGCCCTCGAACTTAATTCTCACCTAGCTAGCTAGGGACGAAGAGGACCGAGACGTCGATTGATCGAGAGCGAGTGAGGCCGGCTATAGGTGGTGGTGATGGTGGTGATGAGAGGGAGAGAGAGGATTTGGAGGAAAGAGATTTGGTGGTAATGGAGGAGAGAGAGAGGAATTCAATGCATGTGAGGAGGTGGAGGAGAGAGAGAGAGTAGATCTAGCTATATATAGGGCTTAATTAGTGTGCCATGTGTATGTGGAAGTTGGAGAAAAGAATAAGGGGAGAGGAGGAAGAAGTGAATGAGAGGAGGAAGAAGAAGGAGAGGAATGCCTCATATATGCACACTGCTAGGAGCTCAATTATTGCACGTAGCAATTAGTGGCGTGCTACGCAAAAAACACGCCACTAATAATACAGATTACTGTGGCGTGCACGACGAAAACGAACGCCACTAATAGGCAGAGATTACTAGTGGCGTGTTCCACTAACCCAAACGTCACTAATAAAGGACTTACTAGTGGCGTGTGAACTAAGAGCCACGCCACTAGTAACAAGGGCCTTACTAGTGGCACGCCAGCACTAACAACACGCCACTAGTAGCCAACATACGAGTGGCGTGCTCAGAAAGCCCACGCCACTAGTAACTTATGTCGTATCCGACTCGGTGGTCCCTCTTATTAGTGGCGTGGCTTTAGGTGGGCACGCCACTAGTAGATTTTTATTAGTGGCGTCGGTTGATATTGGCACGCCACTGATAATTTATACGGATACCAGTGGCGTGGTTATTTTGGGGGGCGCCACTAGTAATATTCCCCTATAATGGTTTCTGCACTAGTGCATGTCTCCAACCCTTTTAATATCATTGTGGATATGTTGGCTATCCTCATAGCCAGGGCCAAAGATGTTGTCCAGATCACGGGTGTTGTAACACATCTAGTTGAGGGAGGTGTGTCCATCCTTCAGTATGCCGATGATACCATCCTCTTTATGGACCACGATATAGACCATGCCAAGAATACGAAGCTCTTACTATGCGTTTTTGAGCAACTATCTGGTCTAAGATTAATTTCCATAAGAGCGAAAATTTGTATTTTGGGAAAGCTCAGGATCAAGTGGATCAGTATACCCAGCTCTTTTGTTCTGGGGTGGGTTCCCTACCTTTTCGATAACTCGGGATTCCAATCCACTATTGTAAACTGCAAAATAGGGATTATCAACTTAGTGTTGAGTAGTTTTCTATGTTTGTGCTCTCCTTTTTTCAGGTACCTAAAGGGGTATGAAAATGTTTGGATTTCTATAGATCTAGATTCTTTTGGCATATTGACAACCATGGAAGGAAGTATATATTTACTAAATAGAGCATTATTTGTAGACCTAAGGACCAGAGAGGTCTAGGGGTCCAAGATTAATGAGGATGGTTATGGCAAAAGAGTTGCTACGGAACAAGTATCTCTATAGGCAGACACTTATTCAAGTAGCGGGGAAACTGAGGGATCCACATTTTTGGGCAGGTTATGAAGGTTAAATCACAGTTCCTATGGTGCGGGTCCTTTGTTGCAAACAGTGGTAGAAAGGTTCGATTTTGGGAGTATGTCTAGCTTGGTGCCACACCTCTCAATGTACAATATCCCCGGTTATATGAAATTGTCTGCAAAAGACATACGACACACTATATAGTACGACAAACTATATAGAACAGCAGATCAATGATGGGCCAAATCCTTGATCAACGACAGATTTTGGGCCCGTCGCTTATCATTAGTCATTGATGACCTCAAGTTGTAGTTTTCAACACCCGTCGTTGATAGTGTTGGTGATCAATGATGGGCGTGGTGAAAAAACATCGTTGATGGTTTCAACTGGACTGACATGCTCATAATGTGCCCATCGTTGATGACTTCATCTGGACTGATGACCACTTCAAGGGCCCCGTAGTTGATGGTGATACCCTCACTGACGGTCAGTTTCTATGGTCCATCGATGAATGTTTCCTCACTGGTGGGCTTCATAAGCTACTCGTCGTTGATGACCATTTCACCCTAACATGTTTTCCCTACTTTTGGCTAGTCTCAGGAACTACTAGTCATGCCTAGTTCACAGTTCAAAGATAGACACAAGCATTACTCCATCACAGATGACGTATTTAGATAAACATTCCATCACAGTCTATATTCACACAAAACTACCACATATCATAAAATCAGCAAACACACAACACATATATATCTCACATACTTCAAAGTTTAAAACCTAGTGTTTCATATGAGACAACATGGCATTGCACATATATTCATGGCATTGCACATATATTCACACGACTATTGCATCACATATCATAAAATCAGCAAACACATAGTACATCTTAAATTTGGACTTACATTCAATGTTGTTTGGTCAAGAAAAGTTTTAAATAGCTGCATATATATCTCCTTCAAAGTTCAAAACAAGACTTACAAATCAGTTTGAAACCTGGGGCTTGATATCAGACAACACATCATTTCCTTCCTATAAAAGTTCCATCACATATCATAAATCAGCAAACAAACAGTATCTTACATGTAATTTGAATTTCATTCAATGTTGTTTGCTGAAGAATAGTTTGAAACAACAGATGTACATATATCTTACATATTTCAAGTTCGAGACAAGAGTTACAATTATATTTGAAACCTAGTACTTCATATGAGACAACACGACATTGCATTCTTGTAAAAAGAACTAAGTTAGAATTTTGAAGTTCCTACATAGAAAAAAGGTACTTCACAAGCCATTCACAAGTACAGAAACTTCAAACAAGTCTAAATATCGGATGCTTTTATGCTGAACTTGCTTGTGCAATTTATTGCAGAATTAAGGAAAAATGCTAAATCTCTCTAATACGGGTGAGCTCTTCCTATGAAATCGTCTCATTGTCTGGGAACTTCCATTCCTTCTCGGGGGGTGTTTGGTGCCATATGAACAAGGACCCTCCATGTTCGTGCAGATATAGAAACCCATATAAGTTGGAAGGTGTGGGTTGTTGTCTGCATGTTAAGGCCCTGTTTGTCTAGGCTTTTTTGGCTTCTGGACTTTGGCTTCGAAGCCAGAAAAGCACCTATTTACCTGTTTTTGGCTTTTGGCTTCAAAAAGCCTGAAAAGCCAAAAGCCAAAAGTAGGTAAATAGGTGCTTTTCTGGCTTCGAAGCCAAGTCCAAAAAGCCAAAAGCCTGCCAAACAAACAGGCCCTAAGTCGAAGACGTGCTTTTGCTTGCCACCTTTTGATCTGTAGCGACGCCCACCTCCTCTCACACTGTATTCTAGAAATGCAACAACAATGACATGCCTAATCATGCTCAATTCATGCTTACCTTTCATGGAGTCAAGGTAAAAGACCTGTTCCATGGCCATGCCATAATGACCAGGATCTAGTGGTTACTGCATAAATGCAATAATTGTCATTAATATTATTTATACATGCATGTAAGTACATAATATTTCACAAAAAAAGTGAAGAACTCTTGGTAGGCTATAAGGTAAGACGATGAACTACTTATACTTACAAGCGCACCATTGTTCGATGAGGTAATTCCACAGAAATGCTGGCTCCTTCATGACAACGTGGTTGAATAGACGAGGATCAAGGAATGCAACCAGACAACTTTGCTTCTCCCATTCGTCTTGAATCATTTGCAGTGTCTAGCATCTGATGAGTTGTCCGTCTAGCTTGTCGAGGTTGAAGAGTAGGAAAAGTTGACATAGAAGCTACCTGTCCCACTGTCATTTACAAAACCATCCAGCTTTCCACATTCATTCAAGTACTAGTTTTGCAGATTTCTACAACTCAATGAAAGGTTCCGATCGTGCAGCACGAATGTCTGATCTAATTTTGTATTTCCTATCCAAAGGGGCAAGGGGGGATCTATGTATGGATCATGTAAACATCACTTCAAACATTTTCCCTTGTCATCATTCTTCTTGTTGGGTCGGGCTATACTAGTACTACTACATCGCTTTCGCTCTTCAAATATCTTCTTGACCGGAAATGGCATGGTATGCTATGTTAACATAGGGGCTTGGCTCTCTTTCGTCCAAGGCACTTGAGGATCATCGCCTCCTCCTGCACGGAAAAGGCAGCCCGTTTCGGCCCATCCACCACCCTTTCCACTGGTTTCTCCTCCAGCATGGGCAAGGCAGCTTGTTTCGGCCCATCTACCGCTCTTTCCATGGGTTCCTCCTCCTCTGGTGTCCTAGACAGGAAGCAAAGCCTCGTGTGATGTATGTTAAGCTTCCGTGAAGGAGTCCGATAGTCACTTGACGGTGACCGTTGTTGCAAGGAAGTGAGCCTATAATGATCCCAAACCTCGGCCAATGGATGAAATATAAAATAGTCTATTCTCGCATGTCCAGATCTTCTTTAGAGGGGACGGGGATCTTGCACCCATGGAAGGCTTCCACTACCTTGTCTACCTGACACTTGAACATGTCTTCTAGCAGGAGGACACTGTGCACACGTGCCCCTGGCTGAGTTGGATGAAATACCCCATGTGCAACAACCACAGGAATCCCACCGGGAAGGACTATACACAAGTTGCAAGGCGTTGCACTTTGCAGATCGAAGAAACAATTAAAAACTTCACTAAGGCTTCGAATAGATGTATAGAAAGTATACGTGTATATGATGAAACTTACGTTGACGCGTTCGCAAGGGTATGAATCGGGAGTAGGATTAGGAGACACACAGCTACTCTGTTTGGGTTCAGCCGGGCTTCTTTTGTCAGGGTAGGCGCCAAGTAGTTGCTTTTGTTGCGCCAAGGCAACTATCTTCCTTTCTTCAAACTCCCTGCTAAACTTCACCTCTAGATCTGCATAGGCATGTCTCCTTATCGTCTCCTGCATCCTCTCATCCCTAGTCCTCCTCTGAGCTTGGGACTGCTCAACAGTTTTGGGGAATCCCTCAGACTAGCGAATGGAGACACCTAGGCTTCACATGCGACCCAATTTCTCTAGGTTTCCCAAAGCACGTGAGCGATCATCATCCCACCTGGGATTGCTAAGAGAGTCTTCAAAAGCTAACTGCTAGGCCAGTTGTATCTACAGTGGAAGCACAAGTTATGTCAGCATCAATGGAGCTATATGGCATAAACTACAAGAAAACGTGGATGTCTTACCAGGCGATAGGACATGTCCTCAACTATGGGATTTGGGAAGTTGCCAAACCCCAAGGACCTATTTGAGTGTCTAGGATTACATTCCTCTCACGCAGGGCCTTAACCTTTGCACTCTTATCCTCGAATTCGGGTGTTTGCTTCAATTTCACAAACTCTGCCCAATCTTCCGATGTTTGTTGAAGGGAGTCTCACCCATCTTAACATAATCAATCTAAAGCTTGCTCCTGTAGTTTCTGGTGAGCCCCTCCCATTCATGTCTTTGCAGCCTCCTCGAATCTATTCTTATCCTGTAGGGGAACTTCAAAGTTTGCCCAAAACTCCTTCAAGACGCAGTCCATCTCCATTTTTGGTATCTCTGTCCAGTTGTGAACTGGATTGGTATCCATTGTCATGCAAGTATTCTGCACATGGTGCCAAACCTCTTTATCATGGCTTCTAGCAACTTAGGCTTTTCGCTTCTCTAATCAACCTCGGTGACCATCCTTCCCTTAGGCAACTTGTTCCGGGTCTACGGAGCCCTACTCGATTTATCGTAGAGGCGGAGGCTGCTGGCTAGGACGACGAGATGTTTTGTGACACCATCGATCTACACTTAAAATTAATATGCAGAATAAATAGAAACAACTTAAAAACATGCTAGGATCAGATGAATTAGGGTTATAAAGGAGATGCTCTTGGTTCTCGGCACGGCTGCACGCCTGACACCACAAAGCAAGCTGGTGGGGGGAAGGTTTCAGGAGGAGGCGGCCATAGTTACCCTTGGAGATAGAAGGCGGCGAGTTGGTCCCACGGTCGTTGGAGGTGGCGACTTGGGGGGGCGACGATCATTACCGACGTGCGTCCACTGGTTCGGGAAGGAGAGGAGGTGTTTGCTACGGTCCTTAAGGTTGCAGGCATCGGTGCTCCACGCGTGGAGGGCGTCATGGCCATACTAGGGATAGCTAGTGTAATACCCAGATTCGATAATTAGGGTTTTGCTCTGCATTCATGCATACATGGCATCATCATTACCCACACCTTACTTAAACTTAGTTGTTTATCAACTTTACTTTATAGAATATGTACATATCTCATCCTCGGTGGATATGTTAACAAACACCAATCAACTTATTTGAAGCATCGAACTCCGACAATAACATTAGCAAGTGATGGGGCCAGTGAACCCCGTCGATGAATCCCCTACTAACCTTTTCTCCCTTCTTCCCAAGATTGCCCCAAAAACCACATGAAATGATAGCTCGAATAGACTCTCCGAGTGCAAACCCTAAAGTGCCGAAGAACTAGGGTTAAGGGAAAGGGGAACCAAATGTGGATGAAAACTTGTCAAACCTTGGGGATAGACTTGAATATGGAAGGATCAGCTCCATGCCAAATTTCAAAAACTTTGGAGCAACCCAAGACCTAGTTGCAGTTCAAATCGTCGAATTAGGTCAAACCCTAGATTTGAACTAGACCCCCATTCAAATCAACTCCAAATTGATTCAAAATTCTACAGTAGCTCACAAATAATGTTTAGAACCTCCTGTGAAAATTTCAGAATTTTTGGATAAAGATTTGCACATAAAATGACATGGGGAATGGAGCTGGAATAAAGAAAAACAAAAAGGAAATCAAAACCCTAACTGCCCTGGGCCGGAAGCCTACTCGGCCGGCCCAGCCGGCCTGCCCGCTCGCGCGCTCTCCCCTCCTCTCTCTCTGCCAGCCCGGGCCCCCCCCCGTCAGCCTCCTCCCTCTCTCCGCTGCAGCGCCCCGGGCCCGCCTGTCATCCCTTCCCCCTCCACGTCGCCGCCGTAGGCTGGCCGGGGTGGGCGGTGCCCCCGTCCCGACCACCTCTGTCCGAGCCGTCGCCGCCCTATTTATACCACCGCTCGGACAGCCCTCCTCCAATCCCGCAAACCCTAGCTCCACCCTCTCTCTTCTCCAGTGCCCGAGCGATTCCTCCGCCGCCTCCGTCTTCAACTCCGACGAGCAATCCCCGAGCTCTCGGTGAGCAATCGCCCCTCCCTTCTTGCTCCCGAGCTTCCTCACCTCTTTCCTCACCCTCACCTCCTTTCCATTCTGCAGGAACGGGTCCCGAGCACCGCCGCCTCCTTTTTCTTCCCCAAAACCGGCATTATCTCCGACGAGCTCCCCGAAGCTTCCCCGGTAGTCCCGAGCTCGATTCCATCGCTCCCAAGCGCCCCTTTTCTTTCCCCTAACCTTTCCCGCGCCTTTTTCCTGCAGATCCATGACCGGAGCATCCTCCCTACCAGCCACCGAGCATCCTTCCCGCCGGTCACCGTCGCCGACCTCCTTCCCGGCCTCCTCCACTCTCCCCGAGCACCGCATCGAGCCCGGGGTGACCTCCTCATGCCTCAGCCGCATTCCCCGAGAAATCCCGAGCCCCCTAACGCCCGGAAGCCCAACTCCGGCGAGCCCCCGACGTGTGCGCCGCCGTCCCGAGCGTCCCCGGCCACCCCGGTGCTGAGGTGGACCCCGAGGGTGCCGTGGCGGCCCCTGGTTGGCTGGCCACGCCAGATCAGCTGCTGACCAAGGCGCCCCCGTGCCCGGTCAGCTCTGCCTCTGGGGCCCAGTTGTCAGCCTGTGGGGTTTAAGATTAGAATAGAGGGGTAGGCAGTGGGGTGTGCGTAGAGTTTTAGATCTGAACTGGGGTAGCGTTCGGGTAGGTTTAGCAATTAGGGTTTCGATGGTTTAGGGTTAATTTTGTACAAATTTTCAAACAGCCATAATTTTTAAACCACACGCCCAAATTTGATAAATTTTATATATTTGGAAAGCTTAGGAAAATCTCTACAATATGGCTGAATCAAAAACTAATTTTGAGCACATGCACAGAAGGATATCTAGTGTGGTTAGTTTGCCACTGTCGAGAGTCTATAAACCCTAGTTTCGCGACGATAGCTCCGATTGCGACAAACTTTATAGTTTTGGAAACCTTGCGAGATTTCCTACAACTTGGAGCAACTAGATTTCCAGTAGGGACATATACCTGGTAGGGTGCAAGTTGTCGGTCCTCTTTATCGTCGTACCTCGATAAACCCTAACTCGATGACTGTAGCCCCAAATTGAACAAGTCCACCTACGTTAGCCTCATATTCCAGTGCACTTTCATATGATAAATATTGTAGGTCATGACCATCCTTGGTGAATAGTAACATTCAAACCCTACCACTGCATAAAATGACATGCATGTAGAATTAGGGTTTTCGCACAACTTCTATTAATTCACTCTAGGAAATTAGACTACTCTAGGATTCAACCATTCTTAAGCCACTATAATAATGCATATCTAGCATTGTACATCATGCATACATGCTGGACTTATATCTTTTGTCGTTTCTTTTCCGGTGCCGTATTAATTACAACAGAACCCGAAGAAGGAGACCACCCGGCTTACGACTCCACGCAAGACCAGGAACAACCTGAGCAAGGCAAGCAGAGCTTGTTGCATTTTATCATAAGTTTACTGTTATTCCATGTGTGGCTTATTCATGTTGTGATCGACTGTGCCAACTAGCATGCTAGGGTTGCGTGGTATTGTACACCGTTGTAGTCGAAGATTGAACTTGGGCATCCTATCTACTAAAATCTGAGATAAGTGAGATGCGAGAGCCGAGGGTGGAGTAAGGATGAATAAAGTTGGTATTAATTGGTGCTAACGGAGCGACCCCCGGTGAAAGAAGTTATGTTGTTGCTATACCAACCGAGGCGACTTCATCGTATTACTCCCTTTGCCACGCGTGAACGTTACCGGAATCCCTGCCATGGGTTTATCGAATTGGTGAGTCCCAGTCACTGGGAGGCTAGCTACCTCCAGTGGAGGGCACATTGTTAATGTCATGGGGACGTATTGCCGGTAACGGTTTCGAGAGAGAAGTTGAATATGTTAATTGATGGAAGTGTGGTCTATTGAGAATGTGTGATCATTAAGGAAGTTGGAATGCCATGTCTAATGCCGTATGTCGTATTTGAGTTGTGTCTCACTTGGGACATCGGCTGCTCATTATGTTTCTACCATATCATGTGGACTACCCGTCCTAACCTTCACTTGTTTATGCTATGTTCTTAATTCTGTATATTGTTACTCTGAGAAGCATCATGTTTACTCCTGTTGTAGTAAATCCATGTGTAGGACATCTAATCAAGCATGAATAAGTCTTGCGAGTACTTTTGTACTCACCTAGGTTATTCCTAGAGCTTGCAGGTGAGCCGGTGGTCGAAGACTATTTCGATGACGCTTAAACTTGTGGTTTCCTTGGTTAGCTATTCGACTCATGGGATAGGTGGTGACTTTTGGTCAGCGGTCAATGCGCCGCTGTGGGACTCCTTTACTCGTTTCCGCTGTTGTTTAATTACCCCGTACTCGGATATGTTTCCGGCTATGCTGACTGATGTAATATTATAGTCCAATGCGGACATCTAGTTTATTATCGTAATTTAGTGCTTTGTTGTGATATCCAAGATGTTATTCAGGCTGCCCATATGCAATGCGTGTATGATATGAAGCGTGTGGGTATGCCGTGAAGGGTTACTGTTGTTCCCTTTTTTACTATGTCGAGCAGGAATCGGTTGAGTGACCCGCTGGCTGAGATGCTGTGCCGGCCAGGCAGGGTGTGGGCGTGTTCTACCGGGCCTTCGGGTGACCCACTAGCTTTCGAGCTAGGTTAGGGTGTGGGTAGAATCGCCGGGCTCCTCCGACTTGCTTTGGGTGGTAGGATCCGGAACGGCTCTAATCCTTCACCGGATCAAGGAATCGTATGTGGTTCGGGGAAGTCTAGTCGCTTCCGACCGGCTCGCGTTGTGCAGGTGTCGGATCACTCCGTCTTGTGTGTACAGCGCAGGTACCGTGCCACCAGGTCGACTGGTCCTTCGGCCCTTGGCGACCAGTCGTTCCCCTAATCATATGCAATTCCGGGTCCGTGACAGCTAGTTTGGAGACAAAGCGTCGAGAGCGTGCAGGAGGAAATGAAAGTTTTCGGCCAAGAACCTTGGCCCCACTTATATACGGAAATTCATCAAAGACGGGTGCCCTCATGAGCCCCTCATTGATAATAGATGGTCAACAACGAGCACTCCACCTAGCCTGTCGTTGGCGAGTTTTCCAATGACAGATTCACATAGCTCAATCTACACTACACTAGACACATTGAATGCATTGGAGATAAATTAAATGCACCCTAGACATTAATTCATTACACGAGAAATATTATTACAATAGTTCTCTTACAAAATATTAATCTTGCATTAACTTTTTGCTTACTATGTAAGCCATTCATTATGATCTCTACGAAGGTACGTTCCTTCGTTACTTAGTTCTGGTACAGTATCGTCATGTCTTCATCAAGATTATATTCTTCTTCATCAAAATGATTGTAGTCTTCCTCATCTACTACATTATCTACTTCGACAATACTCCTTTTACCATTCCAAACTACGTGGTGGTTCCAAATTTTTGAATCAATTATGTAGAAAACTTGGCCAACTTGCTTAGCGAGGACAATGGTTCTTCTTTTGATGAAAGATGTTGTAGATCCACAGTTATGAAGTTATGGTTGTCGATATGGACTCCTTTGAGATGCACCCAACGACATTGAAACATAGGGATCTTCATAGTTATATATTGAAGCACCCAAATCTCTTCTATGAAGCTGTAGTAGTTGCTCTTCTCATTATTGGAATTGTAAGCCCAAAGACGAACAAAAAGCAGATAAACAGAATACACTATAGGAACCAATAGTTTATAGGAGGGAATACCTAGCCTGCGAGGAAACCCTTTTAAGTGTTCGATTATGATTTCTCAGCAGTCCCCCGCTACTCATCACTTGCTATAAATACCCCACATCTCTATGCTCTGAACAATATATAGCTTCTCTCATGCATATTTCCTCATCTCTCCTCAGCTTCAATAAATATCAAGGAACAAGGCCTTTAAAACACTTGACACACCATGCATAGAAGCAAAGCAAGCCTCCTAAAAGCCTATCTTATTGGCCAAGCTCATCTCTTCATGGCACCTTGGGTGCCTCACATGTACTCCTCCCTAAGGTGGTTCTCAGTGATGCTCACATCCGTTGCCTCAACTGTCATGGCACCTAATTGTCTTTTTGTCTTCTCCAACATCATTGTCACTACTGTAGCATGGGTCTCTACTGACGGGCGAAAACACCCCTCTACTGACGGGCTGGGGGCCCGTCAGCCTGCAAATGTCAGTGGAGCCCATGTCACCACTGACGGGCCTTCCTTAGAAGCCCGTCAGCAGAGCCCATGTCACCACTGACGGGCCTTCCTTAGAAGCCCGTCAGTAGTAGGTTTTCAGCGATTAAAAAAAATAAAATTTAGAAAACAATACATTTCATCCAATTTACATTTCATCCAAAATATACATTTCATCCAAAATATACATTTCATCGAAAATACTGTGTGCCTTCCTTGGAGCTGTGTCTAGGTGCTCCAGCCCAAGATACTGCTCCCAAGCTCCATACATATTTCTCTAAACAAGTTTATATCATGAAAAGAGTTCAATTGTGAACCAAATTAAGTGCTAAAAAATCTTCTTCAACAAGTAATAAGCATGAGTACCTGAAATCTCGTAGCTACAGTATCAGAATCTTCAAATGCTCATGACATGCCGTATGCATACCAAAATATACCACAAAATATCCACTTCCAATCCATTCTCAAGTATTAGTAAGCAACAATACACTTCATGCCATAATGGAAACAACAGAATGATAGACATGAAATGTTGATTAAGCAAGTATTAAGGCTAGGAATACCTCAACCATAACATTAAAATGACACATTCAACATTAAGGTATAGGTGATAAAAATGGCAAGTTAAAACTGTAGCAAACCACCGCTACGATTACTTGCCTCCAACGACGAGAAGAGCGAGCTTCAACCGTGACTCGAAGCACCACCACCTAAACATTACCACAATCTCAGCACAACATTCGGTACAAATTAAAGCAACGAATAAACGCTCCTAAACTGAACTCTGAATCTGCCACCAAAACCTTGACAGAGTGCTTCACATTTTCTCTGAGCAGAATATACTAATCCAGAAATTCTGAATCTTTGTAAGCATGTTCCTCACATCAGAAGGTACAACTTTTATATAGATTTCATTTGTATAAGAGGTCATTAACAGGGTCTAATCAGGCTCTAAACATCAGTCAGCGCATTATCAGCACATTCTGTCAGCAAAACAGAAGCATCTTGAAAATATCATAACTGGAGTTTTAACCAATATAAATTTTCGTTCTTTAGCAAAATGGAAAGCTTGAGAAATTTTCTACAACTTTCTAAATATCTCCAAGAACTGATTCGGTACCTAAGGTATCCAAAAATAGGTTAGATCCAGAACTGTTCTGAACTTCAACAGAACACGACAGTCCACTTTGAAAATTCGTAACTCCTAAACCATTTGGCCCTAGAATCTCATTCTTGAACCAAAAGAAAGATAATGAAGTTCTCTACAACTTTCCTGAAGACCAAAACATTTAATTAGGTAATTAAGGTATCCAAAGCACAAGAATACCAAGCACTACCTGCACAGACCGCTTCCAAAACGAACACAGCAACGGTTTCGACCCAAACGCCCAAAGATCTACCTCTAAACTCGTGATTAGAGCTTCACTAATCAATAGATGGAGAGGATTTAGGGAGGAGCAACTCACCTAAGGTTCCCCCCCTTCTTCTTCCTCTCTTCTCCTCCTTCTTCCCTTCCCTTTTTCTTCTATCTTGGATCTATGGCAGCAGGAGCAAGGAGAAAGGTTGGGGAAGAGAGAGAGCGCAGGAGCAAGGGGAAAAAAAGATGGGAGGTCACCGTTGCCTAGTGCCCCTGGCTATGTTTATAACAAGCCGGGCATTAAGCCGAGGAGCCAGATCGGTGGAGAAAAGAGGAGCCGGAGCGTGGAAGAGGAGGACGCCGCCGCTGCTCCTCGTGTGGACGCCGCTGTCGTGGATGGCTCTGGCCTCGTGGATCCCATCCCCTCGGATCTCGCAGCCGACGACGGTCGGGGACCTCGCGCCGCCGCCGCGTGGTGCCCTATGCGCCACGCACACGCCGGAGAAGGGGACGGTGGTGGTGGGACAAGGGGATCCGAGGGGATGGCGGTGGAGGAGGGAGAGGGGATGGCGGCCTCGGTGGTGGTGGGGAGTAGGCCAGCGGGATGGAGGAGGAAGAGGAGAGGTGGAGGGAGCAGGCCGGCGGGATGGAGCAGGCCAGCGGGGTGGAGAAGGAAGAGGAGAGGTGGAGGAGGCGTCGATCGGGAAGGAAGAGGAGAATGGGGGCTCGGGGAGGAAGAGGAGAATGGCTAGGGTTAGGGTAAAAAAAAGGAATCTTATACACCAGTGCTAGCTCCAGGCTGTTGGGCTTCTGGGCCGTGGACGGGCTGACAATTATCACTGACGGGCCGCAATATCAGCCCATCAGTGGTTTGGTAATCACTACTGACGGGCCAAACATTTGGGCCCGTCAGTGGAGATTTTCCCGTCAACTCTATGGGTTCGCTGGGCAGCGGTCGACTCTCCTCTGACGGGCGGATTTAACGCCCGTCAGTGGAGGTCCCCCCGGTCGGCCTGAGCGTCACCTCCACTGACGGGCAATAAGTTGCCCGTCAGTGATGGCCAGCACCACCGACGGGTAAAAAGGTGCCCGTCAGTGGAGGGGTTTCAGCAGAAGGTCATTCTAGAGTAGTGTGTCCAATTTCTCGCGAGCAAATCTGAGATCACACAAGGTAGTACCAATGACAGTTACATTATGAACGATGTTCATGAAGCTACTATGTTAGTGCTGCCAGTTATGGAATGGAAGGACCCCGACCCCTACCATGTTGGCGAAGCAAGCAAAGAAGAACAAAAAGCCAACGTGGTGGTGATAAATGACAACCTGCCAGAAGATCAATGTAAAGAGAAAGAAGTTTCAGCTCGCATTGGGGCTGAAGCTACCAGAGAAGAAAATAACAATTCAGCGCTCGTTCAGGAGAGGCATGAATTGGAAGAAGAGAAAGAGATGCAAAAATATGATGAGGAGTTGGAGGAGATAGGTATACCTACCGATGAGCTGAACCGGCGAGCGAAGGACTTCATCGCGAGATTCAACATGGAGAAGCAGCTAGAGGCAAGGATGATGGTGTGCTGCTGCTGAGTAGAGTAGTTTATGTTTGTGTAGGAGATCTCACTAGTACAGAAACAAGCATATCTGATGCCTAATCCTAGATGGTTCGGTCGAACAGTCTTGGATAAATCTAATCCCAGACGGTTGGAAATAGGAAACAATCTCAAAAAAAATTGGGCAAAGTGTGGATGCTTACGATGGATTGCAATCCTAGACCATTTCGGACAAAGAACTGCCTGGGATAGTAACCCAGACGGTTTCCTAAGATTAACTGGTTAGGATGTTTTACACTATCCCAGACGGTTATGTACAGAAGAACTGTCTGGGCTATATCCTATGTGGTTTTTTCAGAAAGAGCCTGGGATAATCCTAGTATCCCAGACTGTTTCTATTTTAGCCGGCTAGGATATATCTGCCTTTATTGCCCGTGTCCGACCACCCACCAGACAGATCTGGATCTAGGTTATTTCTGGTGGGTGCAGTAAAGGTGATTTGGGGGCGATTTGGGTGCGATTTTTGGAGTGGAGAAGGAGGATACACAAGAGATATTGAAAGATCTCTTGGCTATTGATTTTGAAAGGTTAGTAAAGCTTTGTATTTACATTAGAGTAGTTTTCTCCATTAATTGCATGCATTTTTCATTTCATTTATCAAAAGTAATAACTAGGTGGAGAGAATATGTTGAATTATTTGATTTGGGGTTTAAATTAGACACAGTTGCTAGCTAGGCATGGAGAGAAGAGAGATAATATTGAGAGAGAGGAATGGATTAAATAGTCATGACGATTTCCCTAGTGGTGAATTATTTGACTTGGGGGTTTAAGTTATAAGATGAAGCTAAGTTTCTAGGTGTGGAGCCAATAGAGATAATTCAGAGAGAAATGGATTGAATAGTGATGATTCCCGTAGTGTTGGCATAGAAAAAAGAGATAGAGATGATCGATGATTTAGCATTTTGATAATTGATTAATGAAAGATTAGATTTATGATTAAATAATATAAATTATTCTTGTTAAATAGAAGAGTAATAATTGTAATTTACATTAATGAATTTAAATATTTAATGCGTAGCATAGATGGATCGAAGATGGATGTACAATTGCAGTCGTGTGAGTGATGAGTACATTAAGGGCTTGATTGATTTTAGAAGAGCTGCCGAAGGGGATATGCTAAATAAGGGGAGTGAATACATATGTTGTCCATGCATTGACTGTGATAACGTGAAGATGTTCAACAACACAAGATAGATCGAAGCACACTTGATCCAAAGGGGATTCAAAGATGGGTATACATGTTGGACCAAGCATGGTGAGGAGGAGGTCGTCATACGTGAAGATAGTAATAGAGGCGACAACGGAGTGACTGATATTCCAGATGTAGTCAATTGTACTGCAGATGACGATAATGAGTTATCAGAAGATGATGAAATGCACAATTTAGATCAGATGCATCGGGACGCTGAGGCTGGTTACAGGAAATTTTGTAGATTGGCGGCGGACTCGGAGAAACCATTGTTCCCGGGATGCAAGCCAAAATTCACATGGATGTCGACCGTGCTCGAGCTATTGAAATTGAAGGCAAGCAACAGATGGTCCAACAAGAGCTTCACTGTGCTATTAAGCCTATTAGCAGATATGCTCCCAGAGGAAAATCAATTGCCGATAACCACGTACAAAGCCAAGCAGGTTCTTTGTCCTTTGGGATTGGAAGTTGAAAGAATACATGCGTGTCCCAATGACTGCATACTCTATTATAAAGAGTTTGCAGACTTGCATTCATGTCCTGTGTGCAAAGCATCTCGTTATAAGCGCAAGAGTACTGAACTAGAGGGCATCGACGATGGTGAGGAAGTGATTAAAGGAACTCCAGTGAAGGTTGCTTGGTACCTTCCAGTAATTCCCCGTCTGAAGCGTTTATTTGCGAATCGAAAGGAGGCTAAACTGATGCGTTGGCATGCCGAGGGGAGGAATGTTGATAGAAAGTACAGACACCCCACGGATGCCGTATAGTGGAGAAACATTGGTAGGAAGTATGAAGATTTCGGTGATGAAGTAAGGAACATAAGGTTCGGATTGAGTACAGATGGAATGAATCTTTTTGGCAGTATGAGCAGCCGACACAACACTTGGCCAGTGCTTCTCTATATTTACAATCTCCCTCCTTGGTTGTGCATGAAGCGGAAGTATATTATGATGTCGATACTTATTCAAGGGCCAAGGCAACCTGGTAACGACATCGATGTGTACTTTGCACCATTGTACTTTGCACTGCAGACATTGTGGAATACAGGGGTACAGGTATGGGATGCATTCAAAAAGGAGTATTTCACTCTACGATCCTTGTTGTTCTGCACTATCCATGATTATCCTACTTTTAGTAATACGTCGGGCCAAATTACGAAAGGAGGCAATGCATGTGTTACTTGCATAGATGATACCGCGAGCATGTACCTGAAGAACTCACGCAAGACCGTGTACATGTGGCATCATAGGTTCTTGCAAAGAAATCATCTGTACCGCAAGTTGAAGAAGCAATTCGACGGAAATATGGAGCACGGTTCAATACCAAGGCCTTACCGTGGGACAGAGGTGTATAAGATGGTTAAGGACATCAATGTTATTCTTGGAAAGAGATGAAAATTGACGACCCATGAGAAGGCGCCACCTGGAAGAAGAGATCCATATTCTGGAACTTACCTTATTGGAAGGATCTAGAAGTTCGTCACTGCATCGATATCATGCACGTTGAGAAAAATGTGTATGACAGTGTGATGGGTCTGTTGCTTAACATTAAGGAGAAAACAAAGAATGGAGTCAAGGCACGACTAGACCTGGTCGATATGGGCATTAGACCTGAGATGACACCAGTAGTAATCGAGAAATGGCGAACTTACCTCCCCCCAGCTTGTTACACTCTATCAAAGGCTGAGAGAACCGAACTGTGCATGTTTTTGCATGGTGTGAAAGTTTCGTCTGGGTACTCTGCGAACATAAAAAAGCTTGTTTTGATGGAGGACTTGAAATTAGTTAGCATGAAGTCTCACGATTGTCATATTCTTATGACACAGATGTTGTCAGTTGTGATCCGGAGTATTCTGCCGATCGAGGTCCAAGAAACAATTATGAGGTTATGTTCATTCTTTAACAAGATCTCACATAAGGTCATGTATCCCTCTGAACTTGATCAACTGCAAGAGGAGGTGGTGCTCACTCTTTGTCAGCTTGAGATGTATTTCCCGCCATTGTTCTTTGATGTCATGGTCCTCACCTTGTTCACGAGATAAAGATGTGCGGCCTGGTTTTCCTTTGTAGCATGTACCCATTCGAGCGATATGTGGGAATTCTCAAGACTTATGTGAGGAATCGATATCGACCGGAGGGCAGCATTGTAGAAGGTTACGCAGCGGAAGAAGTTGTTGAGTTTTGCATGGACTATATGGCTAAAGCCGAGCCTATAGGTGTTCCTAGATCTCGCCACGAGGGAAGGCTTCAAGGTATTGGGACCATCAGAAGGAAAGCTATCAGTGCCGATCGGGTTGGCCATGCGCAAGCCCATTTCACTGTACTACAGCACATGACTTCGGTGTCCCCATATGTCGAGGAGAACAAGGCAAACCTGAGACAAGACTATCACGTTCAACCTATGGTTCAAGCATCAACTGTGTTAGGGGTCGTCAACTGATATGCTTACCTGGCTAGGAAAGGGACCACTATGAAATTGGCTCTTTGAATCTAAATACCTAAATACTAAGAAAATTCTCTATTGACAGCAATCTATGCTTCGTCTGAACTAAAGAAAGGGAATATGGAAAGTGAATGTGGTAAAGGATACCAAGAGTAGGTTCCTTGTTATTCAATTATGAAAGTACGATGTACTGGACTAGCTCCAATTTAAATAATGGTACTGGGGGAATACCCAGGATGGTGATTCGACTGAGCGAGCTGGGAGTGGGAGGGAATCAGAAATAGGATCGAAAAAAATGGGTATCATGCTCGGGATGCGGGACCTTCTGGACCCCCGTCACTCAACAGCCAACGAGTTTGGCGAGAACAACAGAGCCTCTTCGAAAAGAGATAAAGAGCCCGGCCCCCGGAGGGTTAGTAAAGGTGAAAGGCCACTCAATCATCCTTGTAAAGAATAAAGATCGGTCATCTAGCATGGACTTCTGGTTTCTGACGTCACTGCCTTCCATGCCAAGCTTGACACTCTTGCTCAGCAGACTAGATTGGAGTGGAGAGCATTTACTAGTATTCGATGAGATTCTAAAAGACCAGAAAGACAAGTGATATGAACTAGGGGCCGCGAAGGGAAATATGGCGCCTCGATGATCCACAATGTTGGAGGCGTCCATTCCAAATCCAAACAAAATAGGAAAAAATAAACATTCACAGTTGCGACCTGGCAAGGATATGACATAAATAGATACACATTTTACACAAGAAAGCAGGACACGAAGAGCACAAACCAGAATAGCACCGTTCGTATTGATGCATTTGATGCAGCTGGGAAGAGAAGTTCATACTATGGGTCTATAGAGGATATATGGGAGCTCGATTATGGTCATTTCAACATACCATTGTTTTGATGTCGTTGGGTCAATCTCCAACATGTTCACGTCGACAAGTACAGTGTCACCACTGTTGACCTCGACCGCCTTGCATACAAAGAGGAACCATTTGTGCTGGTGAACCAGGTTGTCCAAATCTTCTATGTTACCGACCCGTCAAATAAAAGGCGTCATGTCGTGATGCAAGGAAAGAGGAAAATAGTTGGAACTGAGAATGTAGTGGACGAGGAAGAGTATAACCAATTTGATGATTTGCCCCTAATCGGAGACCGCATACCGCTCGAGGAAGAACTACTTGATGAGGCTGCCTATGCACGCGACGATCATCATGAAGGGTTACTATTTAAAGGAAATATGCAAGTACATGAGGAATGAAATGTGCATGTAACATATTAGCACGGCTGAATTGAGCTATTTTTTTATATTAGTCATGACTTATAACGGTTATATCATACATTTCATGAATTATGCATGCACATGTGAGTGATGAACAGAGTAGAGCATACTTGAAGCTTGACCTTTGTTTGAGCCTCTTTGGAGCTTAATAGGAGAACCAAGCACTACAATATTCAGTTCGTGGCTTATTGTTGTAAAAATTTTGACATCCGTGATCTGATCTTTTGTGTATGTGAAATGGATGTATATATGTTTTTACTTCTACCTCTTATTCATGTGCTATATATTGTTGTGAAAACTGTGAACTTCTGTGATATGTAAATGGTCTAGCTCATATGCGATAACTATCTCAGACGGTTCTTACGAGCAACCGTCTGGTACGAGGCCTATCCCAGATGGTGTCACCCGGAATAGTCTGGGTACAAATATCACAGACGGTTTAACTCTACATCCGTCTAGGATATTATACATATCACAGACGGATCATTTTAGTAAGCGTCTGGGATACTATACATATCGCAGCTAGTTGGAAGGTATAACCATCTGGGATACTATACATATCACAGACGGTTGGGAGATATAACCATCTGGGATAGTATCCCAGATAGTTCATGTCTAGAACCGTCTAGGATATTAGTATCCCAGACTATTCTGCGCTTAAACCGTCCGGGATATTCTCCACTTCGTTTACTCGACACCCGCGCACACGACCTCTCATGCACATTCATCATCCCAGGACCCCTGAGCGCTCGAGCAGTTCTACCCTAACCGCCGGCCGTCCCCGAGCCGTACCACCGCCGCCCCCGCCCCCTGACCCTAGTGCCACCGCCCCTAGCCCTTGTGCCGCTGCCCTCGAGCCCTTCCACTGCCTCCCCCGAGCCTTTCAGACCCCACATTGCCCTAATCTCCGCCTTCCGCCCCCGAGCCATACTGCCGGCGAGGAGGACGACCGTCAGCCCCGAGCTCCACGCCATTGCTGCCGCCGCCACCGAGCTCGACTCCACCGACAGCGGCTGTTCACGTGAGTTTGCACCCACCGATTCCAGATTATTGCAATGTACTGATGTCCTAGCTAGCTCTAGTTGTTCTTCTCTTGTTCGTAGGTTTGTTGCTATGCATTAGGATCATGCTTGCAAGAGACAAAGGTAGCAGTAGTTGTAGTGTTATTACTTCCCGTTTTTGCTAATTAACGGATGTTATCTCCATTGTGTTCTCTAGCTATTTGAGCAAATGTCTTCACATGTTTGCATTGGGAAGAATAGTCTGTTTTACCAATTTTACTAATATGACTCTTTAGATGTTGATATCTGATTGCCTGACAAGATTATTCTATAGCTATGTTTCTAATGTTGCGCTTGAAGTGTGACAACTAGCTTGTTATATATTCATGAGTACTTTTAGTCCTTTGAAGAAGTTATAGGATCCAAAAACAGGAAGTAACGGTTCTCTTGTTGTGATATGGAGCTACAAAATATTTATAATGATCTATATTTATTCTTCTTCTTTTCTTAAGTAAGGGATGTACTGAAGGACCTAAGTTTGGATGTTAATGTTTTCCATTATTTGTAAATTGTTTTATTGTCTATCACTTCTTGTTTCTAAAGCATGACAACTCGAGAATGTAGAGAATTAGGTAGATATGTCTGCCGAGAATTCATCCCCGCTGGGAGGGTCGTCGCCGCCTGACATGCCAGACTCTTCGGCAACAACAAAACATAAAGGTCGAAAGCGGTCGCAGAAGCCGGACGACAGATTTGTCGTGGCTGTGGTTGATGAGTACTCTGGAGCCCCTATTCAACCAGCACAACCGATGAAGAAGTTTAGAACAATCTATGGCATTGTAGCGCGGGAGCGAGTTAACATCACGTTAACGTCATGGAAGCAGTTTAGTAAGGTGGAGAGGAAGGGAGTGGTGGATGAAATCTTACTGTCATTTGAAGTCCCCTTTGAACTTGAAGCTGAAGTGCGAAAAGCTGCAGGTCTAGCAGCAGATAAGTCATGGAAGAATTTCAAGAGCTTCTTAGTCAAAGAGTTCGTTGAAAAGGATAAAGAGCCATTTGAGAAGTATGGGTTCATTAATCCCGTTGACTGGGAAACCTTTGTGGAGATGAAGTGGGCGGATGACTTTCGGCTTAAGAGCGAAGCAAACAAGGCCATTTCCGCCAAAAACAGACATAACCATTGACTTGGCACGTCGGGGTATGCAGCCAAAAGGAGCCAATGGGAAAGGGAGGACGAGGAGGCACGACTGGTGGGCACTGAGCCTCCTTTCTCTAGTGTCAACAACCCTAGGGGCCGAGACTGGCTTCAGGCTAGGGCAAAGCCTGATTGTAAGGGTGCTTTCTCCTTCCCTAATCCGGCTGACCAGGAGGTGTACCAGAGAATGGTAAGAGAACTACCTCCCTCAAATTGTGTGATTATTACGCAACATGTTAGTAAGAGATCTAACATGTAAGCCTTCTTGCAAGAGCTGTTGAGCTCAGAATCATCCCAAAGCTCTTTCGTGAGCGATAGAGAGAAAGATATACTCTCCTAGTCTTTGGGCAATGCTGAGCATCCAGGTCGTACGCGGGGCTATGGGTTGTACGTCCCTTGGCGGAAAGCTTTCCTGAGCGACTCAGAGTCTCGGAAGGAGAGGAAACGGCAAAAGTTGAACGTGATGCTCAGCAGATGAAGGAAGCTATAACGAGTTCACTCAAAGCGGAGATGGCTCAAATGTTTGAATAGCTAAAAGCGCAACACATGGGTGAAGGAGCCATAGGCAGTCCCGGTGGTCGACGGAGCAGCTACGCATCCGTTGATGTTGTTGATGATAGCAGTGGCACAAACCCAGTTGATGAGATCCAGCATCCCACATCATGCAAGCTATATGTGAAGCTAAAGAACATGGATTACGCACTGGAGGTATCTTATAGGATGGCGTATCCGTCAGTGGAGGGAGATGTGGTCAACAATGTCCCGTTAACACCAGGGTATGGAAGAGTCAGCGCGGACATGGTCTCCAACTGCCAGTGCAACAATATCCCCCTTTCCCATACTGATCCTGATGCCGAGATAAAACATCTTGGATAAGTCGTTGGGAAGTTCATCCAGTGGCTTAAGAAAGACATTGTGATCAAGACACGATGATCTGAGCCGTCGTGTCAAGTTGGGATCATGTCGATGTTTTGTTCACCGCCAAAGATATCTACCCATTCGGCGTCAGAACATCCAGCTAGTGAGCCCTAGCAAGAAAGCCAAGCTATGGTACCTCCTCCCGTTCGAGCTCCTTCGGCACCTGAGCAATTGGCTATTGAGCCCCACCAAGAAAGCCGTGCTATTGTACCAATGTGGCCTGCAAAGAGTGTTCCAGCAAGGACTACAAAAAAGGGGGCCAAGGGGAAAGCGAACCAGACATATGAGGATGTCCCTTTCATGGAGGTAGCTCGCAGGTTCGTGCTTGGAGAACCAATGTTATCCGATGAAGGTCTTAGTTCAGTTGGGGTTATTTGTCAAAGGTTCCATGCTCACTACATGGAAAGATCTAATGCACCGAGCATGCAAAGGGAATCCGGTATAGTAGTGCAATTCCGAGCTGATCATTTCAAGCATAAACCGTCATTCTTCCTAATAGACTATGAGGACTTATTCGATCTCTTTAACCCCTGGGAATTGGACGCCTCCTTGATGAGATGCTGGACATTGTAAGTGTTTACAACTTTTGTGTACCTCCATGTAATACCCCCAAGTTCGTACATACATAGATACATGATACAATTATCAAGAAAAAAGAACCTCCCGATAGGTTACCTAGACCCACACTTGGTCTCCGCGCAAACCCTAGCACTAGATAAGAATCTTGTCAAGCAATACGTCATGAACGCATTGCGCCAGCTACAGGACAAAGAAATAATATGTCTTCCCTGGAACCAGGAGTAAGTAATGCATGCATTCCTCAACTCATTTTGGCTTTCAACTAGGGGTAAGTTACTAAAAGCTAAATCATTTTCTGTAGAGGACACTGGATCCTGATCGTGATCGAAAAGGTATGGAAGAAGGTATATTACCTTGATTCCTTAAGGTATAAAAAGAGGGACTGGTCCGTAATCAAATGGTTTAATCGACAGGTTAGAAAACAATCGTCCGTACATTTTTCTTCTTTTACTTTATTTTGCAAATCCGTGCTGAGCAAGATTTGCTCCTACCACATAGGGCATGGGCGGCATCCACAAATCAAGGTGGCTCTGACACTCTCAAATACTGTTTTGCTTACAAAGTACTGCCTAACTTTAAAAAACAAGCTTTTATCTTATCAAACATCAAGTTATGTCGTGTACATAAATCTGGATTTTTTTTAGCAGTGCCACCAGCAGCCAGCTGGAACCGGGCTTTGTGACTACTACGTAAACCACCACATGAAGCTCATATTGTATGGGACGAAGAGCCTGAAGCATAAGGTTAGCTACCCTATCAATGATGAATCTAAAATTTCTAATTGACAATTATTATTGAATTTAATCTTCATGATTACAGGATGGGTTCAACATTGGAGTAAAGTCCTTGGCTGCCGTAGACATACGACAAATCCATGGGGACATCACCTTGTTCATACTATCTGATGTTCTCGCCAAAGAAGGCGAGTTCCACTAGAAGATGTGTTCTTTGCAATTCTATGACTATATGTTTACTTATGCAGTGAAATTGAGTGCACTTTTGACCCCTCTGTTACTTATATTTGCAATTTTATGTATGTTGAGATCTGTGAGATGTGGAATATGCAAATCTTTAGAGATATCAAATTATTTACGTTTTAAATCTGTTCAATTATATATGTGTGATGTGATGATGATATCCAAGAAATTTTTCATGTATGTGAGATTGTGATTCTGCTACTTGATGCATGTGACAATTGGATCTCTTTCATGTCTATTATTCTGCTGTTTTTCAGAGGGCAAGGCTAGCAATTCCTGAGGCTAGCCGAAAAACCAGGAAAATTCTGGTGCTGTAAATTGATGTCCCAGACGGTTCTTTCAATTAACCATCTGGGATATGTGAAAAACAAGGCGGTTCTGATGCAGAACCATCTTTCATCTAATACATATCCCGGGCGGTTGATTAGCCAAACCAGCTGGGATATTTTATGTATCATAGGTGGTTCTCTGTTCGAACCATTTGGGACATTGTAAGTATCCTAGGTGGTTGTCTAAAGAAATGGTTTGTGATACAATATGTATCCCAGCCAGTTGCCTATCTGAACCGTCTGAGATATTTATTATCCTAGACAGTTTATTAATCAGCTGGGATTGGTCCTCCACATCCCAGACCATCAATCCGAGTCGGTCGCCTAAACCGCCTGGGATGATGTTTATGAACCAGCTGGGATTAGCCATCCTCTAGTAGTGTCCCTTTGTGTTGCTATAATTAGGGCATTGCCAAAGATGGTTAATGTACATTCATCACTTTACACAAGTTTTAAATAACAAGCTTTTTGATATGTTATTCGTTATGTGCATAAGTACTTCACCAAAGTTCGGAATCACCAATTTAACTAGCGTGGTTCTTTTACTAATGTAACAGCACATGGATTATCTGCAATTTACATTTTTCCATAATTTTCTCTTCCGTAGGCAACATACGAAACCATTATGGTGCTACTTCCGTGCTTGCAATTTTGTTGAACGGACCCTCGAATCTAGGTTCAACTTTTCAGGTTTCCGACAAGGATTAATTTCCAAATTAACGGGGATATCTTTTAAAAAAAAGGGGATCTCAATTAACATGGAATCTTCGGCGGCGTGTGTGGATATGAATGCACGTGGAGATATATTAATTGGTATGGGTTTATGCATGTTTTTTTTAGTTCCCACTTATTCCTAAACATGCTCTTACATTATGTATTTTTGCATTTATAATTTATTTGGGATCCAAGAAAATATTTATTCTCCAACAAATACGACTGTTCAACTGTTGATCTTACCTGGCCATAGACACGAGAAGATATGTGCTTCTTCCTCGAGTGCGGCTAAATGGCACCCGGCGGTATATGCATCCATTAGTTTTGATGATTTTTAAAATCATATATAAATTTTTAAAAAATCTAAAAAAATTCATACCAGCATATGATAGTATGAAGTATACATAGTTAAATTTTAGAAAAATAACATGGTCATTTGTGACCTGTGCAAAAAAAAACACATTAGATAGCCGTGGACAGTGCAAGGGGGACATATGCACATATTTGTTGTTTTGCATAGGTCGCAAATTGGCATATTATTTTTTTAAAATTTAACCATGTAAACTCATTCTATCGTATATCGGTATGAATTTTTTTCAGATTTTTTTGAAGCTTGTACGTGAAATTAAAAATCGACAAATCTAATGGTGCACATGCCACCATGTGTACCTAGTGATTTTCCCTTCTTCCTCCCCTTACTTTATATACATACATGTATAAGTTTTTTAAGAAAATCCTAAAAATATATGGAGGTGCATATATGGGAGGGCATATTCCATAGCCATGAACAATTTCAGGACCAAACTCGGTTGAATTTGGAACATATAAATTTTTTAAGCAGTGAATAGAGAAAATCACTGCTCATGCATAATTTGTCATTTTGTTATCTTCTAAACGGGATCAAATACGAAGAGCAGCGTCGTCAATGTAGGAAGCAACTGATATATTCTCTCGTGCCTACACCTGTCGCTAACACGTAACAACTTAACCAATCATGTGTCGGTCGTAGTAACAGTTACTAGAACATTTGTCAACGTACAATAGAATACGACTCTACCTTTAACCGTACAATAGAATCCGACTATCCGAGGACTTGGAGCTCTTCAATCATGAAATATATGTATCATGTAGAAGGTTTCCTTCGCTTGCAAGAGTTGTGGTTTCTGGTGAATGGAGAATAAAGAACTTCTCGCAAAGTAAATATTCCATCTGTGTCCACAACTTCGCCACATAGTTTTCAAATGCATAAAGGTATATCATCTTTGCCCTCCTAAAACTAAAGGCTTCTAGAAGTTTGGACGTTCATAGTCAAAGAGTTAGGCTTGCTTTTTCGGGGAATCATGGAATAGTAAATGTAATTATAAGAAGATAATATTACATTGCAAAGAGACAATCGGTGATTATAGTGAACCGTGTTTATGAATAAGTGGATTAAGTGTTAAACCAATCATCCAATGAAGACATTCTATAGGAGCCATGCACGTGTATGTATAATGGACAAAAATCGGGAATTTTTACGTGGCAAACAATAAACGCTTCCTGATCTTATATATTGTCTTGTACGCGTGTGGCAAGGACCAATCAAGAAATTCTGTAGGGAGTTTGGAGATGGTCCAAACAACTTTATCATCAGAAGATTCAGCCAATAATCGCCCAACTATAAACGTCTGGAAAAGGCAACCTCTATTTCTTTTACTTGTAGGAACTATAGAGGCCCGAGAATTATATATTCCAGAGCCGAAAAGATGGAAAGTAGATGGCTAAGAGAACCTCCAAGAGCACTAAGGGCACTCCAAATGGATTTTCTTAATAACTTAATAAATGCCTATTCAAAATATAGATTTTCATCCTTTCCTTAATTAATATCTGTGGTGAAGCAAGTAACTTAAGTTACTAGACCTTAGTTAGTACAATTAGATCAATCTACATATACATGTTACTCTCAATCAATGTTAAATAATATTTCTGAAAAATCAATGTTAAATAATCTTGATACATGCATGTCAATCACTTGCATATATCTAATATTGTCACTAGGCCAGCCGCCAGCCTAGTTCGCTCTTTCCGCTCGATTTCTATTCTCATCTTAACCTAACTCTCTGAAGGATCCTAAATAACCATGCGTGCAACCAATCTAACTTTATATATGATTCACCGTGTGACGACAGAAGGCAGAGAGACACTATCCCCGTTGCCACTTGTCGCCCTTTCAGTAGCCTTGCTTACGACGGTTTACCTCCCTGTCCCTAAGCATGCTTTTTTCCGTCCACGCAAGGTGCCACCATAAAAAAATCATAATCCCTCTTTAACATACCAGGTGGCTTTGTATTTGCAATAGTCGCCTCCAAAACCCAACAAGGGGATGCTAGGGGCCCGGAGGAATGACGACGGTATGCCCATTTCTTTGAAGGTTGATGAGAACATGATGCCCGCGGAGCTCCTCCCGTCGACAAAGACACGATGTACTTCTGCATCTGAAATCGTTGCAGTTATGACGAGTGCGTCATGATGTGAGAGTGATCCCTATGGCATCCTCAGGTCCAAAGGTCACGGGAGTGGACGCCCAAGCGGGGA
Organism: Stipa capillata; assembly: GCA_019208055.1. Classification (NCBI taxonomy): domain Eukaryota; kingdom Viridiplantae; phylum Streptophyta; class Magnoliopsida; order Poales; family Poaceae; genus Stipa; species Stipa capillata. Next base: position 9,027 of record JAGXJF010005747.1, on the reverse strand, counting down.
GCTCAGTGGGTGGAAAAGAGGCGATATGGCTTATCTGGCGGGCATACGTGCGTCTTTGGCGCTTGGACAGAAAGGTATGCACGTTGCCCCCTATGATGGCGTGGATGACGTGGTGCGGATTGATCGCTTGTACGGGAGCCACGCCATGGGGAAGAGGTGGGGCCCTCTTGGGGCAGTAGCTTGTGCTGGGGGCCGAGCGTCGTTCGTCGGTCTTGGGCGAAGTTGCTCGCGCGTCCTTCGGATCACGTCACACTCTGCGGTGGAGTGGTTGTATGACTGGTGTAGCTCGCAAAATCTCCTTGCCTGGTTGTTGATTCCCGCTGCAAATTGATGGCTCTGGCGGCCTTGGTTGTTACGTCCTCCACTACAATCGTGGTTTCACTCGCCTCCGTGGAGGCCCCAACGCGTGAGGTCACGGTCCTCGTGGCGTTCTCGGCCCCGAGCTTGGTCACGGTTGTAGTCATGCCTGGGATGGTCGGGGGCCGCTCATCGTACCCATCCACCTCGTGCACACCACGGTGGCGTGGCTGAGGATCATCATGAGCTGCCTTCGGATGCCTGGCAGCCGCTAGTGCCTTGTTCCGCAGTTGGAGTTCACCTTCTTCTTGAAGTGGGTACCTCTCCATGGTGTCGTACAACTTTTGGATGGTGGTTGGCGGGCTTCGGTCCAGCTTGGCACACAAGGCTGGGTTCCAGATGGACCTTCGTGCTGCGGAGCACACGCTTTCATCGGAGCTGATCGCAGCCATGGGACGCATTGAGCTCCCCGTCACGTTCTGCTCAGGTGGTTGCTCCCGCACCGAAAACATCACCTTCAACATTGTTGACCTGCCATACCAGTACAACGTCATCAAGGGGCGGACGTCCCTCAATAAGTTTGGCGCTATACCTCACCACGCATACCTGTGCGTGAAGATCCCAGCATCACAAGGCATCATCATGATGCGCGAGGATCAAAACCTCTCCCGAAGGATCGATGAACGAGCACAAGCCGTCAACTACTACGTCCACAACGTGCGACTAGAAAGAGGCTTAACGGGGCCAGGGGCTCACCCCCTGTCGGGCGCAGGACGATGGACCCCAAAGCCGAAGACGGTTGGGGAGACACGTGTTGTACCCCTGCACGACGATGCACCGGATAAAACCACGCTCCTCGGGGCAGATCTTATCCCAAAAGTGTCTGAGGAGGTCCTCAAGGTCCTTCAGGACAACGCCGACATCTTCGCCTAGGAACACGAGGATCTCCCGGGCGTCCCACAGGTGATCATCAAGCACAAGTTGTACGTCCACCCAGACGCTCGCCCCATGAAGCAAAGTTGAGGAAGATGTGCGCCGAACGCCAGCAGGCGGCCCGCGAGCAGGTCAACGAGCTCCTTAAGGCCGGAGTCATCTGAGAAGTGTTGCACCCCGAGTGGCTCGCCAACCCTGTACTTGTGAAGAAAGCCAACGGTAAGTGGAGCATGTGCGTCAACTACACCAGCCTCAACAAGGCATGTCCGAAGGATGAATTCCCGCTCCCGTGTATCGACCAACTCGTTGATGCCACATCTGGCTGCGAGCTCATGAGCTTTCTGGACGCATTCTCAGGGTACCATCAAGTCTGGATGGCCAAGGATGACGAGGAAAGAACAAGCTTCATCACATCGTCCGGAACCTTTTGTTACGTATGCATGGCGTTCGGCTTGAAGAACATCGGAGCATCTTTTGCCCGCCTAGTGTAAAAGGCGCTTCTTGCCCAGGTGGGGCGCAACGTCAAGGCCTACGTGGATGACATAGTCGTCAAGAGCACCATCTTATGCTCTCAAGCGCAAGACTTGGAAGAAACATTCAGCAGTCTCCGCGCAGCAGGGATGAAGTTCAACCCTGAGAAGTGTGTGTTCGGGGTGCAGGCCGGTAAGCTACTAGGCTTCCTCGTATCCAAGAAGGGAATCAAGGCCAACCCAACCAAGATCAAAGCCGTATTGGACATGCCTCCGCCCTAGAACATAAAGGAAGTGCAAAAACTCACTGGGCGCCTTGCCGCGCTCAGAAGGTTTGTGTCCTGGTCCGCCGAGAAGGGATTCCCATTCTTTAAAGCCCTTAGAGGCTCGTCCAGCTTTGAGTGGGGTGCTGACAGCCAGCGAGCGTTCGATGAACTCAAGACATACTTGACTTCACCTCCCCTACTACAAAGCCCAACTCTGGGAGAGAGCATGCTCCTATACTTGGCCGTGACGCCGGGGGCCGTGAGTGCGGTGCTGGTCAAGGAAAAAGACCGTGTGCAGCACCCGATTTATTACATGTCTGAGTCACTTCAAGGCGCGAGAGTGCGCTATACCGAGCTGGAGAAGCTCTCTTATGCACTCCTTATGGCATCGAGGAAGTTTCGGTGTTACTTCCAGGCACACTCCATCCAAGTACCATCTTCGCACCCTATCGGCGAGATGCTTCGCAATAAGAAAGCCTCATGGTGCATCGGGAAGTGGGCAACAGAGCTCGCACAATTCTCCATCTAGTGTTTAACATGATCAAAAGATCATTTGAGTCTATAGGACAAGCCGCACTATTAAGAGGGGTAAGATATCTAAGCTATAGGAAGAATCTTTAAGTGTGCTTAGTCAAATTCTCAGAAGACTTCTTTGAAAATCTCTTTTGAGAAACAAACAGTGATTCTCGGTGATACCGGTTTTGAAGAACCGGATGTATCGAGATTGGTCTCTATTGCGAGGTTTGATGACTTAGTCGTCTCAAGCCTCGAAGAGCTTCAATTACGGCATAACCGGTCTTCAAGCCCGGTGCTGCCGAGAATGGCCTCTGTGTCAGAGAGTTAGCGAACCTTGCCGCTTAGGGTTTGCCCTAGTTTCATGTTTCGGAAACCGGTAAGTCCATTCTTGAAGATTGGTGCTTCCGGGATATGCTTCTGTTGTTGTCTTAGACTAAGTCCCATTTATATTGTCTTTGGTTCTACCGGTTTCGTTTCTGGTTGTACCGAGAATCTCTTCTGGACTTAGGTCTCTTTATGAATGCTGTGTTACCGAGTTAGTTTCCGGTTTGACCGCGTTTTCTCTTATGAGAGAAGAACCTGTCATTACTTAAAATTTTGATTTAACAATTCTTCAAAGTCGGCACTACCGGGAATTGCTTCTGAAGTGACTCTGCGGAGTAGAATCTTCATTCCCGGTGTGACCGTGTTCCTTTCAGAACTACCGACTTTGAGTTGAAGACTTTCGTTATGTGCATCTGAGTTCCTCAGAATATGACCGTTGTTTGAAACTCGGTGTTTTCGGGTTCGTGTTCCGGTTGTTCCGAGAAAGAATCTTTTCTTCCAACGACTCTTTTCTGAGCTGTGTCTATTTATAGCACCTGACTCCCTGCGGGCTCTAGAGGACATTCTGCACAAAATACTTCTTCTCTCACACTAGGTGTTCCCCTTTCCTCTTGCTCTTTGAGATATACTTTGAGAGAGAAAAGATTTGAGAGATTTGAGACTTGATTGAGCATACAAGCAAGAATTTCTTCGAGCCTAATAATCTTGACCTACTACTCTTGGAGATTTGGCATCTCCTAACCGGCTAGGCGTCGTTGAGAGCTCCGATTTGTGGATTCGTCTCCAACAAGTTTGTGAAGGTTCGGGGATTACCTTAAGATCCACCACGAGTGATTGAGCAAGTTCTAAGTGAACTTGGCTCAAGGAGAAGAAGGTGAAGTCTAAGTGACTTCGGAGCTAAGTGCTCAAGCCTCTCCAAAAGAAGACGTAGAGTTGTTGCCAACAACTTGAACTTCGGGATAAATCTTAATCTTCTCTCTAGCTCTTTACTTAAGTGTTATTCTTCATTTGAGCTAGATCTAGTTTGGTATTTGTTCCTTCACCTATAAACTGCTTCACTCTTGCATGCTAAACAACTAATTTGAGTAAAATTTGATAATCTTCTATTCACCCCCCTCTAGTCGATAGACCTCGATCTTTCAGGAAGAGTTTTAATGGGAATAAGGTGTGGATGAACTCGATGGCAATTCTAGTTGTGTCACGTCGTCTTTGTTTGCGGCCACCGTCGAGTTTGTTTTTTAGTCAAAAATGGAGACGACGGGAGGAGTGAGTTTGTTTGGTAGTTAATATAATTACATTGAGTTTGTGATAACATTTTCATAGATAATGCATGGATGTCAAATGGTTGCTGTTTAATTGTATAATCACATTGAGTTTGTTTTCATAGTTAAGTGGCCAACAATTTGTTTGTTATTGTTAAATAGGAACATATAATTTTTTGCATAGATAATGCATAGTTGGTGGCGGCTACTACCAACTCCAATATATCTTTACTCTTATAAAAATGTATTGGTGGCGGCGGTCTGTCCATCTTTGGACAGATTACCATTTGGACCCGACAGAAACGGTTGAGATAAGAACGATTGTAAATAATTTAATATAGTATAAACAGTAATATAATTTTTTAATCTTATAATACTTTTTTAATCCATAGCAACATACGGATATTGTGCTAGTACATAATAGTAAAGATACTGCACCCCTGCACGGCAGCCAACGTGCCTTTCCGAGACCTACGAGTACATGCTTACTAGTTGAGTTCGCGCGCTACACTGCGCGGCACCCACGCATTAAAACGCCAGGGAAGCGACATTCAAATACACTAAACATCGATCTCTTCATTCTCTGGAACAATCAGAGATCAGGAAACAAAATATTCTTGCAAAAGAGATGAATAAATAGAGGGCTACGATTATCTTGCTTCCTCCAAAGTTTAGACAGCACTATAAATATACGTGCATGCTGAAACTGCCTCAAACCATTAGGTAGTTAGCAACATGCCATATCAAGACACGTAAAAAAAGAACAGAAAAAATTACAGCCACAGATGTATTACTACATTTTAGCCAATGCAATCCGGACCGCATCTGGCGCACCTTGACTCTATGTCTAATGTGTCTTTCTAGCAACCGAGCATCTTTCTAATACCTGTGATGAAAAAAAAATTGGATATAATTAGTTGCAAAAGGACAACAAAATATTTTCACTGGCCACTTCTTTCTGCATAGTTGGCAAAATGGCAAAATGGAATGTCGAATTTCAGGATAGGAAAAGAAATATGGCTCTCAGTTATGAAGAATGTGATGTGGCGGACAACAGTGAAATACTCGATTGTAGATTGAAAAACATGACATATTTCATACAGGAAATATTGAGTGTGTGTCGTTATCTCACCCGGTACCATAGAAAATTGTCTCATCGTTTGCTATAATCCAAGTTCTTTTACAGGTAGGAGACAACTAAAAAATAATCATTAGCATGGAGCTAACTGTTGAGCTCCTCGTGATTTAAATACTCGGTGTGGACTGCATAATGTGACATATTTGGTATGAGAAATGGTGCGCGTGCGCAGTTATCCCCCCAGTGCCACACAGATTTGTCCCTGCGTTTCACTATAATCTAAGTTCTTGTATAGATCAGAAACAATTAAAGAATATTCATTTACAGGGAGCTAATTGTTGTGCTCCTTAATTCCTTAACGAAGGATGGAATACAGTTAGTGAAATGGAGATGAGAAGTTTGGAAACAGTGTTTGACACGCTGAGGTATAGCACTTACTGCAAGAATGGCATAGGCCATGTATACCGAACAGTAAAAGCTGGGAAGAGTAGGTGAGAAAACATATAAGTCATAACTGGTTAGTGAAATTGGGACTTCAAAATGGTTTCTCAAAAAAGAAATTAGGACTTCAAAATCATAAATTCGGTAAAAGAGGATGCATGGTGCACAATCAACTAGGGCCTCATAACTCTATCCATACTCATAGCAGCAATTAGAATGCTTATGTTAGGAGACGTTTTTTCCCCTAATGGGTTAGGAAGAATAAATTTACAATTTGTTTAGTCGAAGTGAGGCAAATTTGAAGTATTAGGCCATTAGCAGCAAGAAGGAATTGGTTAATAGAAAGGAAAGCCTGTAAAGAATAGAAAATTATGTTGATATGGGCTCTAGCTGTTTAATCAGAACCAAGGTAAAAACCTAAATCTATGGGCTCCTGTCAACTAGAGAAGATTTATTCAATATTACAACACCAAAGAACGTCAAACAATCTGCTTTGGCTCGCAGGTAAATAAATACTGTTCTTCAGAGGATCAGATCAATGAGTTACAAGTTATCTCTTGATATCTTGAACAAGTGAAGGGAAGGCCTACAATGCAAGGCTAGCATTTTGGAGGTATATAGCAAAAGAAAGGAAACATCCTAAACAAGCAATCAGTTGCAAACTTGAGGGATGTGCATGCTGCGCTGTTGCACATATTGTTGAAGATAAAGGGACCGAACTGCAATCGATATTTGTCATAATCAACCAATGGGTGCCAAGATTCTATTTGCAGAACAGCTAGCCTGCAAAAGACTACAGAGTAATATCTCTCTTGAATCAGATGCAGCAATATAAATCATCTAACTCCTGATGATTGCATCTCCAAACCTTGCAAACAACGTACTTCCATCGATTATGGTTTATAAGTTTATGCATAAACAAAAGTGTTAGTTATTCAGCATCTGCTAAAGCAAAATTTACCCTTTCTCTTCAATAGCTCAAGGCAATACATGAGTGCCAACTGCTCTATACTGTTCGCTTACACGCATCTAATGCAATCATCCTACACAGCTAACTTTACCTTCAGGGAGTGCAACAAATACTTGTCGAAAGAACACCAAAAGGCCAACAATTGTTTATGTTCCGGTCTTTGCTTTCAGAAGAACTTCTTTGCCTGCAGCACGGAACAAAGGCAATCCCTTAATCGGGTCTGCTGAGAGGAGGAAGAAACATGAGACATAGATGGAATTAATTAACGGGGAGGGCAAGAAATATAACCTTCCAGTCCTTACGAGCCGAGCATTTCCTGCTGTGCCTCCACCGCGAATTCATCGGTTGTACCCTGGATTCTCCCCAGTCATAACCTTGAACATCGCCCCTACCTTAACCCTTCCCATGGCCAGCGACTAGACTAGCGCCACAGGACGGAGAGTCGGCAGTGGCGGGATTGGCTACGCCCACCCATGGTTCGACACGAGGAAAGTAGAGGTGGTGGTGCGGGAGACCGTAGCTGTGTTGGGTTTTAGTCCAAGGATCGTCCATCACATGAAATAAATCGTAAAACACATAATCACAGATACTTTGCCCAAAGCACCTTACACACCTTTGTTTCTCTTTATGTCTTCTCACAAATCTCGCTTTCGTTGTGTTTGATCTTTATGACTTGCCCTCTTTATATAGGTGCAAAATCTCATACAAACTAACTAGAACTAGGAGTTCTAATCCTACTCCTAATCTCTCTCCTAATCCAACTAGGACTCGAACAAGTTTTGATTATTCCATCAATCACCCCCTAATCTAAACTTGTCGTCTCGTCGACTCAACTTAACGCATGATCCGGACTACCAGTCATGCTGCTGCATCTAGCATGATACATGCAGGCTAGACGCACCATTAGCCTCATGCAGTCTCACGGAGAGACACCTTCACGAGTCCTTGTCCCACTACACGCTAAGCTCGATCCTCATCAACGCACGCAGACAACCCTGACTCGACTTACATGTGCACACACTGGTCACATCTCAGTTTTGTGCCCATGCAAACTCAATAAAATAACACTAAGACACGACTCTTAACCTTGTTGCTGCCACATCACCATCAGAGTAGCGTCGGTTTCATCATCAGCATCCACCTGTGTGTGATGCACCTCCACCCTCTCCTTCTTTGATTGCTACGGTAAGCAATGATAGCCTGCTGCTTCTCAGTTCAATGACGATGGCCTGCCCCGAGGCACAACAGGGGTCATCTCTCCCCGGGGCAAGTGCAGCTTCATCTTCCTTGCTTTGATACCAATTGTTAGCTCAGCTCCTACGGTCTAGACGCGAAAAACAACTCACGCAAGGAGCAGCAGAAAAAAAGAATTTGGTGCCAATGGTGCGTATTGCACCTGTGCTTTTCTTTTCTTATTCCGTTGCTAAGTGTTCCCTTCGGGTGGAACTGCTTGGGAAGACGATATAAAACCCATCCCATATGGTTGCAGCTAGAAGTATCCGGGAAAAGCTTAGCTACTTCTGAAGTAAATTAGTGATAAATATGGTGAGTACCGAGTAGGATTTTTACAACTGATAAGCACACACCCGGCTGTCTTGTTGGTCTCGCCAACCCACAAGATCCTGCAAGAATGCTAGCGCTGAATATTAACTATAATCAGTAGTGAAGAATTTAAATAGTTTTGGATAGTATCGTAGTACCTGAATAGTATCATAAATAGTGTTTTGAATTTTGAATAGTAAAGTGAATAGTAAATACTGTTTTTGAACAGTAAAAGTAAATAGTAAAAATAAATAGTAAAAAGTGAATAGTGTTTTGAATACTGTCAGAATAGTCTAGTAGTCTCATCGTGTCTCTAAGTTAGAATATAATCATCGTGTCTGAATAGCATATCTCGAAGACGGCATACCTAGATTTAGAGTGAGTGGTAATCTTTGAGTGGTAATCTTTAAATCCTGGTATCAGAGCCTGGTCACCATTGAAAAATTAAAATATCTAAATCTAGAAGTAGGTACTGGTAAAATTGTTAATACAAGGAACAATAATAATATAAGGTGCAGATTAAATTCGTCTGAAGAGCATAGTTGGCATACTTCACATAGCCAGCTAAATTTAGTGGTCGATTTATTACATAACTTTTATATAACTTGGGGTAGAAGACAGGACGATCTAGACCTCAAATTAGACAGCATAAATAAGAAATATAAAAGGCTTGAAGAACAATATTCCCTTATCAATAGTAATATAAATCTAGTTTTAAAGACATTAGAAGATATTAAGACAAAACAAAAGATATTCAGCCAAAATAGTGACTATATCAAAGAAGATATAAGATCAATTGGTAAGAAACTAGACTTTTCATTAAAAGTAGACAACCTATCTCTTAAGAACGATAAGTCATCAGAGTATTTAAACTTTGAGTTAGAAATATCTAAAGTTAAAGAGTTAGTGCAAGAGGTAAAAAACTTAG